>PVJL010000168.1:250747-468341 GCA_004026885.1 Lyroderma lyra | reverse complement strand
CTAAAGAAAAAACTTAGTTTTAGGACTCATGAACAGAAAGGCTTTCATAAAATCTTGTCTGTAGACAACTTTTAAAGATACTAAAATGTTGTTTTCTGAATATTTCAAGTAATAAAGAAGAAAAATATCTTTCTGGGAAATAGAATTCCACATGGCGGTAATAGATTAGATGACCACATAAAGTCAGTTTTTGGTCCTTCACTATATTTGTATTCTTAAGAAATTCTAGGCCTTACTATCGTAGCTAAAAATAAATAAATTCTGAAAATTCTAAAGCACTCCAATTTTTTTCACTCACCTGTATTTTTTAGCCAGATCATCCCTTTCTGCCTTCTGTTTGGCAAGCACATTATCCATAACCTCTTTTATCTCTAACATCTTTTTGATGTATTGTTCTAGAAACATGGTAATAAAGTAAAAAGTCAGTTAATTGAGAGATAGCAAACATTAAATTGGGTCATACAGGACTCAGCCTTACTGTTAATTTTAAAAAGCTATCATTTCCCTACCCTCTTCCCCAATATCAATTACAAAAATATAAATCAAGACTTACTGAATTATGTCACCCTATCAAAGTACCCTGAAGTGTGTAGGTAAGAACACTGTGCCAAGAAAGAGCAGGCTGCCTGAGTTCTAATCCTGCTACCCCACTGACTAAGCTCTGTGAACCCGGATGAGTCACATGACCTCTACGGTCAGCTTCACTACCTGTGACATGAAGGTAGTAAATGAAGATAAGTAAGAAGATAAAACATTTTATCTGTTAAAATTATTTACTTTTTTAAAGACAAAAATACATTATCATTGTAAAAGTTTTTGTAGACATTCCGAATGTGTACATAGAAGAAAAATTAGTCTCCCACTCATCCTTCTGTTTCACCTCTATTATACTCCATGACAGAGATTGCTATTAATACTGCAGCAGCAGTGCATGTATTTGTGGGTGTAAAAAAATTTAAATATATTTATTTAATGTACTATTCTATATATTTATACTATATGTAACTACATGTTAAAAACGAGAATCATGCTATCAGTTGTTGTTCTTTATTTACACTTACCACTTAGATAAGGTTATATGAAATCTAAAGTCACTTACAGATCTATATAAAATAAGTTCTATAATAATTACTTAAATTTTTCCTACTTTATTCCACTGCCTCCTAAGTAAAGGCATCATGTACTCCCACGGCCCCATCACAAATCCACAGGATTTACACACAAATGTCGATTATGCCCAAATACAGATTCTTAAGTAGGAAACTGAAAGGCTTAGGTGAATACATTTGATTTTTTAAAGCTACTTGCTATTCATTTCACTTTTGGTTTTGTTCCTTAAGTTTTTGCCTAACTTTTTAGACCAATGCATACTGTTATAGATAATTTAACTAGAGATAATCAGTGTTGGGAAATAACATAAAGTTCAGAATTGAATTTGTTCTAGAATCTCTCTTTGCAAATCAGACAAATGATTTAATAAGTATAGAATCAGTGTCCTCTGAGCAGTTTTTGTCTCTCTAATATTATAGGGAAGGATTAGTTTCACAATGTGATACATGTACTAACAAAGTGGCGAGACTTGTATGATCCTTAAAAATTTAGATATAAATTTGTTCAGCAGATTTGATACTGTTCAGTAAAAGGTATTTACATTATGTATGTATACCACCACATTGGGTTTCTAAATGAATTTTAAACACTAAGTAAAAATAACATTACCATAGTAACCTAAAAGATGTTTTTATAAGAAAGGATATAAAGATATTTTACATGTAATTCGATACTATGTACTTATTTATCAAAGAGACAACATTAAATTAATCAATGGTATCTTAGAACAAGCCTGGGCAGATTTTTTTAGGGCAAGGGCTACTTCTTCAAGTGCTGTGGCTCACTAACTATTTATTTTATTATTCAGGCGGTCACTCCAAAATTGCTTGGTGGTCCACCGATGGACCATGATCGACGTCTTGCCCACGTCTGTTTCATTTTTTTTTCAGCTCTGTTTTAGAAAGAACCTAGAAACTGCCCTAATCTGTGTAAGATTTTAGTATAATATATGATAAGAAAGCTTTATAAAACAACAAGGTCAAGAGGAATTATTCAGCAAATAAGAGAAGGCAAATGTAGGAAAACCTTATTGAGGAAAAACTATTCTATCCTTATCTAATACCATAAGTAGAAAGTAGATTTTAGATGAATTATAGTGTTAAAATGCTTAAGAAAAAAATAACACAAAATGTTAAAAATGAACATTTTTCTGCCTCAATTCAGTTGAGGCACTAATGATACCTGATATCAAACCAAATGCAAAACATCTTTAAGGAAACTTTACAAAGAAACAGACAAAACTGGATTCATTACTCTTGAATCCCTCAGCCAGATCAAAGATATAAAAAGTGTCAGAATATGTAGGTGGTGAATTTGCAAAGATATTTCTTTAGAGAGCTGTTGATTCACTGGAATCTCCATCCTCAGCAGCAAAAGTGAGAAGTGAAAGGGTTTCTCCCCTTACATCAAGCCTAACGGGGGAAGTTTGTTAAAGGATTGTTAAGAGCATAATAACTCTCAGTTGATGTGATAATGGACTCCTATCTGGTTTTCTCCTTGAATATCTTGAGGTCAGGGTCCTGAAGAACAAGGAGCTTCCGCAGCAGAGCAAAGAGAAAGATGCCATGTTGGGAATTAACTATGCTCCCTTCTAACAGTGGGTCTAAGGTGCCAGGGTCCTGAAGAGCTGGAGTGGAGCCTGCCCTGTGATCCTGCCTAAGAGAGCTTCTACCTAAGGCCAAGAGCTTCTACCTATGGACTATGAGGAAAAAAAAAAAAGAAGCTGAGAGGAGACTGAGGGGCCAGGGAAAGGAAAATATGCACTGCCACATACATCACAAGAACCATGTTGAAGTTTGAGAAGGGCCCCAGAAAATTGCTCTGAAGAGACTTAGTTTTAAATATCTGCCAAAGAGTGCAGGAGCCAATCACAAACAGTACTTAATCACCAGCCAAGAACTCAAAGGTCCCAGGGCTGCCTCTCTTCCCTTAAAGGGGTAGTGAGACAAAAATAAAGGGATCATGACCTGTCGATTTGTATATTGGTTATAATAGAATAAAATTAAATTACAAAGCCTGGAGGTGGAGAGAAAATTAAACTTTCTAATCTTAGAAACATTAAAAGTAATATAGCAAAAGCTCCCAGACATTTTACTATATAGAGTTTGAAAATTTATGAATTTAAGCACTAACTAACACATGTTACAAATAAGAAGACAAGTAAGTGGCTGAAAAAGCCTCCTTCAGCAGTTAGGCAGAAAAGGGATCAATAACTTGATTATATTTGATTCACAGACAATTTATTAATAGACAAACAGGAACAGTCAATCCACCAAACAGGAAATAAAACTAGTGAAAAAATACCACTAATAATCAATAAGGCAAATGAAAGTATGAGGCACATTTTTCTCATTAAGTTAGTAAAATTACTTTAAATGAAAATACTGATGATATTAACACTACAAAGAGAAACAAACCCTAATTTGTGTTAGTGAAAGTGCAAATTTCTATGTAATTCTTTAGGAAATCAATTTATCAATACAAATCAATAAATTTTAAAATGTTTATATATTTTTGACCCAATAATTCTAATTCTGTTAATGTTTCCTAAGGAGGTAACCCTAAATCCAGAAAAAGCTATGTGTTGTAGCACAGTAGCAAAAAAATTGAAAAAATCTACATGTTCAACAAAAAGGGGAAAATTTAATAAACCATGGAACATTTACTGAACAGTATCCTATGGAACCACTAAGAATGATGACTTTGGGAAAAAAGAATGTAAAAACAGTACATTTCGTATGATCCAAACTATGTTTTAACAATTTTATTTAGGTATAATTGTATAACTATGTTATTAAGAAGAAAAAAAGGAAATACACCAAATATTGTGGTGAGAAAGTAGGTAATTTTAGCAAATTTTTCCTCTTTATTATTTTTAAGTGCATCTATATGCCTTAGAAAATTCATCTTAGATGCATAAGCTATTGTAAGTACTAAATAAAACATATGAATCACACATATATTTTGGGGGGTATAATTATTCTGTATTATTTTCCTCAAAACATGACGTGTACCATGTGTTAGGCCAGGATAAAAAGTAGAATGGATCAAGTTGACAATGCACTGTAGAATTGTATGCCTGAAACCTATGTAATCCTTGCTAACAGATGTCACCCCAATAAGTCTAACAATAAAAATGAATTAAAAAAAAAAGTAGAATGGGCATAATTTAAAAGAAAATGATAAAAGGATACACAACGAGATTTAGGATAAGAGATTAACAGTTGTAGCCTGCTACACAAAAGACTGATGAAGTACTTTAAATTATTTTTAGCTAACTACTTTTAACATTCAGATCTGCATCTATCAAGAGCTACTTCCCACCTTGTAGCTCAAAAAACATAGCTGTGAGCTATCAAAGGTTTGCAAATATTCACTGAAGTTTGAAAAATTAAGATTATTAGGTTGAAGATTAGTTTAATTTACTATTTTGTATCACTGATGGTTTGTAAACAGGAAGACATCTATTCAGTAAAGACATATTGCTCATTTGGAAGGTATGAGGTATTGCTCTACTTCTGCCACTGCTACACATTCCTTTCCTAACTTGTTTTAAGGGTTAACATATGTGGGTGAAGTTAAAGAGACAAAAAGTAATATAATCTTATCTCTAATCACGTATCTCATGTGTTTGGTCACATCTTCATCTCATATCACCAGTAGGGGCTTATCTTTGATCATGGTTTTGAGTGTCTCTCAAATTACTCATGCTACACCTTTAGTCTAGAAGTACCTTCATCAACAATTACATCAACTACTGGTTTCCATCATTTACTTGTAATGATCGTTCCTGGCACTTTACTCACACATTAAAAAAGACTACTTTTTTAGCCACTGTGAGCTTCAAAATAAACATGTACCGTAAGAAGAGGTAGCAGTAATCTTGGATATCTGAAATAATAAAACTTGAGTATGAGTCCATATTTACCTGCATCTTCAGGGGTTCTTATTTCAAACTCCAATAAATTTTCTTGTTTTTCTTCTGTATCTCTTAGAATGGCACTGATGGTCTGAGGCTAACAAATAAAAATACTAAAAACTTCATTACAAGAAGGTAGATGTTTCTCTCTGATATTCATTCTGTTAAAAACTTACCCAGGCTTTAATCTTAACTGTGTAAATAAATGTTGCATATCTGGGGAAAATGTAAACTCAAATATCTTGATTAATGTAGCAGAACTATCCCTGGAAAACAGAATGTAAGAGTAGCAACCATATAAAGAATCCTAATTTTTCAATGACTTCTGTTATAATTATCGGTGTAGGAGAAAAAAAAAAACAACTCAGCACATAATAGTTAAATATAACATACACATAACAAGTTCACTTTCAGGCTCTATGATTACCATTGCCCACTATTAAAATCTCATACATATTAGCCATACAAAACACTACTCAAAAACTCAGAAAGGGGATTTATGACCACATCCTTTATATCCCTGTTAGTACTAATCTTCCTGCCTGGAGCACCTTCAATTTACTCTGCACTGGGCTCTTTCTTAGGAGAGATGGAATCACAGAGTGACCTCTTGAACCAGATTGACTGGGTGTGAATTCTGGCTCCATCTCTTTTTAGCTGGGTGACTCCGGCAAGTATCCTCTCCTTGCCTGAATTGAGTAACACACATAAAATGCTTAGGACAGTGCCAGCACAAAGTAAGAGCTCAAAATACTGCTTGCTTATTATTACATAAAACCCAACTCATACATGAAACCTTTGACTAATTCATACTGATTTCTCCTTTCTCAGAATTACTTAAGAATGACAGTGCTATAGAATTTAGCATTAATATGTACTTATATGTCTTATACATTATATTTCTTCATCAAGATAATGAGATCTTGCAGGCAGGAGCATGGTTTTTATATTTGTGTATGGTTTCCACACTGTTGGATGTATCATCATTTCTCAATAGATGAAAACTGATGGACTGAATCATATTATCTGTCCTTTAATATATTCTCAATACGCAGTCATTTTTAAAACATGTAGGTCCTCAAAGCCTTCTGAAGTATGTTGTTCTGAAATTTTACTTTGATGTCCACAAGGGATGTGGAAAATGCACATAATAAAATCATCTAATTATGTGGAAAAGCAATCTCACTGCTGTCATTTATGAAATGAATCGAAATGAAACTATAAAATATAAGTATGCAAGATAAACAATGAACTTTATCTCTTTTTACATTGAATAGCTATGGTTATAAAAACAAACTAAAGGTCTGAATTTGTGCTCAGGCTAAGCCTCTACCTACTGTTAGGCTGAAGAAAACAACTTCTGATGCTGACTTTCTGTTTTGCCTTATATTGTAGATGCACTTCCTTTCAGCCATCGTGAGCTGTAACTCCTCACTCCACACTAGCTCCAAATTCCACCATGGAGGGCCCAGCATAAACTTCTCTCTAAGACCCCCACTTCGTAGTCCTTCATTATTGCTTATTTATCTTTAAAAAAAAACCAAAAACCTAAGACATGACTTTAGAACAAGCAGTTTTAGACAGTTTATATTTTATTTACTGTAAAGCTTCACTATAATTTTATTATAGATTTGCTGTTTTTACTATGACAGGATCATCTTTGCCTCCGATACCTCTTTTACAATTTTGTACAATATAGCAACAGTGGTGGAAGAGAAAACACTCTAGAGCCAGACTGCCTCGAGTTTAATTCTGGCATTGCTACTTAATAGAAATGTAATTTTGAATTAAGTTACTTAACCTCTCTTAACTTGAACTTCCTTATCTGTAATGAGCAAGGTAATGGTAATAACAGAACCTACTTAGACGGGTTATTATGAGGACTAAATGAGTTAATATAAAGTGCCCAGAGAAGAGTTTGCCATATGATAAATATTCAGTGAATGCCAACTATTATTATCATTATTATTATTCTGTACTTACTTTATACAGGGACAGAGAAGGAGGCTGCCTAAATGCTAAGGGCAGCACCACAGTAAAATCATCTCATTTTCTTTTTATGTAACCACAGAATGACCTCTCACCTCAACTCAGTCTGAAATTTCCAATATTCAAAACAATTTTACATTTACAAAGGACAAGAAACCCATAATGACTTCAAAGTCCTCCTACAAAAGGGACCAAAAACCCCCTAGAATTTATTTATAAAAAGTTGTGTATTTATTCTTACATGTCTACACTTAGTCACCTTCCAAGTACTCCATGTTTGATGTAATACACCTCCTGAGGAACTTTTTCTACCACTCAACAGTTTTTGAACTCACCAATTCTGCTGCCTTTTAGTGTTTCTGCAGTTTTTTGTTTTACCTCTTCCACACCAGCAAAACGTGTCCCTTCCAAGACTTTTCATCGGGGGAAACAATAACAAAAAAGGCTCATGGGGCCAGATGGAGTGAATAGGAAGGGTGGGGCATGGGGGTCATGCTGTTTGTGGTCAAAAATGCTAAACACTCAGTGCGGTCTGGGCAAGTGCACTGTCATGCCATTCCTCGTTTGTGTAAATCACCCATCATGAAAAGGCAAAGACATTACAAGAGTCTCCAAAAAAATTCACTGAAGCCAAATGCAGCCTCTCCCAACAAGGCCAGCTGGTGCACTGATGCAGATGGGTTCCTAGAGCACTCATCTAGCCTGTACTATTAGAGACCCACCCTCCCGTAGATAATTCTGGTTATTTTTTGGCCCCACCTCATTTCTTTTGAGTTTTTCTTTTTCTTTTTTGTGAAGTTGGTTTTCTTTAGACTCCCATGTCTCCATTACATTTTCTCTGAGGCCTGGCATTTAAAATGATACACATTATTCCTGAGGCAATACCTATATAGTTAATAATAACAGAGCAGTTTCTAATCTTTACATCAGGCATGTCCAAACTGTGGCCTAGGACAGCTCTGAATCTGGCCCAACACAAATTCTGAAAAAATTATGAGATAGTATGAGATAGTTTTTTTGTTTTTTTTTTGCTTTTTGGTATGTGGGTAGCTCCCTGACTGGGAATCAAACCCAGGCCGCAGCGCTGACAGCGCCAGCGCCGAAGCCTTAAGCCACTACACCATCAGGGAACTCCCCTTGAGATAGTTTTGCAATTTTTTTTTTTTTTTTTTAAGCTCATCAGCTATCATTAGTGTATTTTATGTGTGGCCCAAGACATTTCTTCTGCCAATGTGGCCCAGGGAAGCCAAAAGGTTGGACACTGCTGCTCTACATGAAAATATACCTTAAAGATATTAAGGTCAATATGGTGGGCTGAACTGATATAGAAGGACCCCTACCTACTCCAAACACATGGAAACACTGTACAAAATAAGCTTTAAACATACACACACACAGCTAAGAATGGAAAAAGGCAGAGAAATTCCTTGGTTTCAAAAATGAAGCTAGCAGTGGCCCATGGGGAATCTGGAACAAACAGATACTACGGGCTAGATTTTTATTTATTATTATTATTTTTTCATTATTATTATTTTTTTATGTGGGTAGTTCCCTGGCTGGGAATCGAATGCAGGCCACAGCATTGACAGCGCCGAAGCCTCAGCCACTACACCACCAGGGAACTCCGGGGCTTGGTTTTTAATACCCACACAGGAACAGGAGATCAGGCCTCAGGCCCACGTGAGGAGGGAGTTAGAACGGAGTCCCTACATAAAGCTAGCGGCCTAGAGTAAGTGCTCTGGATTAAATAAAGACGAGAAACACTTTATTTGTCACAAACCCAGTCCTTTGAGTAGAAATGTGGAGACCCAAGCCTTTGTCACAAATGTATATTTGAAAACTAAATTCATACAATATGTGGTTCAGGAACCCAAATGCAGAAATTAGCATAAAAACTGGTGTGCAGCTGACAAACCTCTAGGATCACAGTAGAGGCAAATGTTAAACACAAAACCTAGGTACATCATAATTCCCAGACTAAACCACAATCACCAAAATGAGATTACAATAAAGTATTATAAACCGCATGAAGAATCATGTTATTGTGAAAAAGTCAGGAGGAGAATTTAAAATGCCTTTAAAACTGTTTGGAGAGATTTTATTTTTTAAATACTAACTAATGCTATCAGGTAAGAGTAGAAAATTCTTTTTGTTTTCTTTTCTTTTTAAAACAAAAATTTGAAAAGGAAATATAGAATTTCTAGAAATAAAAACAGAGTCATTAAAATTAAAGACTTGATGTATAGGTTAAATAGCTTAGAAATATTTGAGAAGAGAAATAATAAATTGGAAAAAAGATAAAAGAAAATCACCTAGAATATAATATGGAGAGTTAAAGAAATGGAAAATATGAAAGGTATATTAGGAGACATGAAGATGGGTCTAACAGATATCTAAATAGGAGTTTCAAAAAAGGAGAATACTGAGAATGGAGGATAGGCAATATTCAACAACATAAGGGCTGAGAGTTTCCAGAATACAAAAGAGCAATGTGTCTTCAGATTAAGGGAGAATACCTAGTCCTGATTATAATTAATAAAAACATATCCACATTTAGCTACAACCTCGTAAAACTCTAGAACATAAAAGACTAAGAGAAAAATCATACATACTGCAATATTACAAGACAGATTTTCTATGAGGAAATGACAATTAGATTGACAGTTGACTTTTTACCCATTACAACAGATACCAGTAAACAATGCAAAATATTTTCAAAGTTTCAAGCAAATGCAATTTAGCTTAAATACTACTTAAACTATTTAAGATATAAATTAGATGATAAATCATACTTAGGTTTCAGTGAATGACATTTTCCTCCTCTACACTATCAGAAAGTATGTAAGAGAATCTAATCAACATACAGTCTTATTCAAAATAATATTTCATTGAGGATGGTACTTTGTTTAAGAAGTTAGTGTCTAGTCCACTTTGTGTTTTTATCAAAGGATAGGTATTGTATCAATTCATATGTATTTTATTGAGCAATTACTATGGTATTTTTGCAAAACTATATTTTTTTGCATGAGCGCTTTCTCATATGCAAACACTATCACTATAAAACCATGTGGAATCCAGGTTAGATAAACCAGATCACTTTCCTCTTCTCTGTCTGGGCTTCAGGGTCTTTTCTATCTAGTATGTTTCCTAGAAACTTTTAGGAAGTGGGTGAGTGAAGACATACTATGACAGTGGCAGAGTCTGTGGGACAAGAAGTAGCCAAAGAACCAAACTTAGGTGTAAAAGACAGCAGCTATTTTTAATTATTAGTCAATGAAGATAATTGAGAGTTAACCATATCAACTATCTTCTTGGCTAATTCTGTTCAATTATGCTATATTTTCTTATGACAAAAAAACAAAGAAACAAGCAAACAAAAAACCATTTGCAACCTGCATGTCCTTAAAATGAAAGGAGTGCTGTAATATGCAAAAGCTGGCTGGCCCAAAGAATGGCATTTTCTAGGCTGAAGGACAAAGGATTTCAATTTCACTTACCATAGGAAGGCTTTCGCTTGTGTTTTCTTGGTGTGAAAGAGAAGGTAGATCAACAATTTTGAGGTCATCACAGAAACACTGTCTTTTGGACTGAACAGTAGGAATTTTTACTTTAAAAAATAAAATTAGAAAATATAAGAATGTGACAAAATTTAGCTTCATTTTATCAACTGTAATGGTGACAGGAATGGAAGGATAAATTAAGTCTAAAATTATATATATATTAATGTTGGTCAGCACCTCCATATTTATTATTATCAAGTGACAGATTACTATACATCTAACATTTCCTGAACACTCATCACATGCTAGATATAAAACGCTTTCCCTGAATCATCTTATTTAATCTTCATGTGAACCTTGTGAGACAGGTATTCATTATACCCATTTTACAGAAGAGGAAAGTGAAGCTTAATGGGATTCAGGAGGTTGCCTAACAGCCACACAGCTAATACTGAAACAAGACCTCACTTCAAAGTTCATGCTCTTAATCACTACAACTGCGATTCATTCTCTGTAAAGTTCTGGATTCCCTTCTCCATATAACTATTGTATCCTATGTCCCTCATCCCTTTGGGGTATCTGACCAAAGAAAGATGTACACAAGAAACAACAGACAAGTAGGAACAGATACAGCACTTTATAACAAGAGTGCCCAATAACTCCAAATGCAATGCTTCTGTTTAGCTGCGCTGATATAAATCATGGGACCTGATCCTTCAGATATGGCTGTGGAAAGGGAGAGAGATGTGGCTGGGGTTTAAGAAAGGACCTGACCCTAAGGACTTACCATATAGTAGCAGGTAATGAGAAAAGGAACCTTGTATTAGTCTTGATCTTGACCAACATATGATCTAGCTTACTGGTGAAATATGACACACTGATTATCTTTAGCTCTAACCAATCATATCAATAATATGATTCCTCCCCTGAAAATAAACATTTGGTAAGGACAGTGGGATGTGTGTGAAGAGATTCTCTTCCCAACATTCTCGTTTATAGAGAGAGAGGGCAGATTATGTTCCTAGGTTTCTTCTTCTATTAAGTCAAGGCTCAAGCTAAGGGAAAAGGAAGAACAATTCCTTCTCTGCAACACTTAATTGCCTGTTTTCTGGTTGGTCTCTTCATAAGACAGGAAGCTCCTTGCGGGCCCTGGTTTGTACAGCAGGTTCTCAACAAATGTGTTCTCTAAATCAGTGTTCATTAAATGCCTATTTCTTGATAATTCATTATATTACTTAAATGCAAACTACTGCTAAAAATAGTTCACAAAATTTTGCTGGCTGTACATTCCCCTGAAATATTCTTTCACTATAATATATATTACACACATGCACAATACATTTGCTTAACAAATTTATATTCTAACATTAGAATATTCAACCATTTAAAGGTTGACATCATAAATCATTACAGATTCTGAAATAATGCAATCTTAGTTGCAAAGACTATAGTAGCATAATGTCTTCATTTTCCAGGCCCACTACAAGTAAGCCAATATGCATAGTTTTAGTTACATCTCTGCCTCAGACCCAATGTTAGGGAGATTCATGTTTGTTTAATGAATAGTATGGGTTTCATTTCAGCATGTAACCCTGATCCAATAGGATCGTATGATCTATAAATTAAACCAAGTTTGGAAATGCTATTTTCTAAAAATAAATAATGCTTTTTAAGAGTTTCATAAACATACAAAATACCTTTCCCCAGTTATAAAACAATTTATATAACAAATATGAAAATTTTATTTTTCTAAGCAGATGTATACACCTGTATAAAGCAGCAAGCAATACTGACATACATACCAGTGACTACAGCATCACTCTCATCTCTATTACCAATCTCAATAGCACTATAGGATTTTAGCAGCTCTTTCATCTTTTCATCATCTGCCTCATCTAAAGCAGTCTTCTGTTTCCGATTCTTTTGATTAGGGTTTGCTCCATGTTGTAGTAGAATCTCAGCTGCCTAGAAGGTATTTTTCCAAAGTTATCTCTACAAACACCTTACAGCAATAATTTCTGCTTCCATTATGAGACACCACTACAAACCATTAAAAGCTATCAAAACAGTTTTTGAACTCTGGCCCAGAAAATTTTTAGTGAATTTGATATGACAACTGTAAATGGATCCACTGATCAGGCTTAATCCTGTTCCCATTGGAGAACCAAACACGATGACATGAAAGTACCAGATATGCTGCCTTTGTTGCAGCAAGAGGCAGACTCCATGCAGGTTTTATTCTATCTCTTTAACAGAGCTCTATGGGGTGGAGAAGGGAACAGGAATCACTTCAGGTCAATATTATATTATAAACCATATTATAAATTGCCATTAGACATAGTTGAATGAAGTTCTATTTGGATTATATTTCAGGTACTTTACTTATTCAAAGAGGTTTTCATTAGCTAGCCTTGGAACCTTATGTCCATTCTAATAATTTCTATACAAATATATTATGTGTCCTAAATATTAGTAACTGATTTACAAGGTCTGACAATTAAGTTCACAAACTTACGACCATTAGGTTACATTGGTAGCACTGTACTAACAACTCAGTAAGGTTTCATAACCTTGGTGTATCTGTCTAATAGCTGTGGTCATGTTGATGTGTGGTATTGTCTTGGTGAATGGCGTTCATTATTGTTGATGTGTGTTTTGAGGATGTTGGAGCTTGAATTAGAGCAACAAACATTAAATTTCTTGTTAAACTTGGCAAGAGTGGAAGTGAAATCAGGGATATGTTAGTCCAAGTTTATGGGGATAATGCCATGAAGAAAACAGCAGTGTACAAATGGATTAAATATTTTTTTGAGGGGAGAGAAAGTGTCACTAATTAAGGGAGGTCAGGGTGGCCAATAATGAGCAGAACTGATGAAAACATTGCAAAAATTTGGGAAATTGTGCATCAAAATAGTCAGTTGACTGGGAGAAGCTTAGCAGACCAAATAAACATTGATAGAGAAACAATTAGGAAAATCTTAACTGAAATCTTGGCATGAGAAAAGGTGTGTGTAAAAATGGTCCTGAAGAAGCTCACTGATGAACAAAAGCAAAGGAGAGCTGAAGTTTGCCAAGACCTTTTGGGAGACAATGTTTTGGGTTGTGTTATCACTGGTGATGAAACATGGGTGTTCCAATATGACAGTGAAACAAAGTATCAAAGTGCACAATGGAAGTCAGCCAATTCTCCATGACCAAAAAGTTCTGTCAGTCCAAATCAAGAGTCAAAACGATGTTGCTAACCCTTTTTGATATCAGAGGAATTGTTCATTATGAATTTTGTACCGAATAGACAAAAAGTCAACCATGTTTACTATTTGGATGCACTGAAAAGGTTGTGTGAAAAAGGTGAAAACCACCTGAACTTTCCATCAACAACTCATGGTTCTTGCATCACAACAATGCACCAGGTCACATGGCACTGAGGGGACTTTTAGCCAGTAAACAAATAACTATAAGGGAACACCACCCCTACTTACCTGATCTGGCTCTCACTGACTTTTTACTTTACCCAAAGATAAAGAAAATATTGAAAGGAAGACATTTGATGACATTTAGGACATCAAGGGTCGTAAGACGACAGCTCTGATGGCCATTCCAGAAAAAGAGTTCCAAAATTGCTTTGAAGGGTGGATGGACTAGGTGATGGTGTCGGTGCGTAGTTTTTCAAGGGGAGAACATATGTAGCACTTTTTCTAGGATGAGTTCGTGAACTTAATTGTCAGACCTTGTATATTCTAGTCAGTTTGTAACTGATCAAAGTTAAAAATGGTTATTAATTAGTTTATGGTGTAAGTCAATCAGTAAAAAACAGCCCGTGTTTCCATTTGTATGAGGCAAGCAAGTGTCTCAAAACCACTTTTCTGATTAAGAAAAGATGGTTAGGATTTTGTTAAAATAGAGATATGCTATGTACTAGTAGCCTTTCTCTTTCTGCTTGTATCTGGGGATGGAGGAGCAGAGAAATTTAGGAGCAAATGCACCAGGAGGAATGACAAGGATAGTTTTTTATTTGTTCCATCAGCCTACAGACAGCACAGAATAAAGGAAAACATTTGTTTTAATGTCAAACATACAGAAATCACTCTTGCTGCTTCCTCGCTATGTCCCTGGTCAAGGTGCTTACCATCTGAATCTTTTTTTTTAATCACCTATGAGGATTAAATGTGAGCCCTTGTAAAGTACCCAGCACATACTGGGCTCTTCATGAAACTAGTCGCCTAAACCCCCTTTTTGCTTTAGAGACGTAAAAAGACCAACTGTGGTAATGAGAGACAGTAGATAATGGCATATGGAAACAAGTCTCCTGCAAAGGTTTTTGATGAAACCTGCACATTTACACCTTAATGAAGTCCAAGTAAAAGTATTAATATTTTACTTTGTTTTGTTTTGTTTTTGTTGTTAAATTTATTGGGGTGACACTGGTTAGTAAAAATTACATAGGTTCCAGGTGTACAATTCTACCATATATCATCTATGTGTTGCATTATGTGTTTACCACCCAGAGTTTTGTTTTTAAAAGATGGAGTGTGCAGTGTCTCAATCCAGTAGCTTCTATATCTGAATGATCATTAAAGTCAACTAGAGAATTATTTGAAAAATACAGATTCCTTAGACCATCTTTCCAAAATGGGGGAGGGAGAAAGCTATTTTTGGAAAAGACTCCTAAAAACTTAAGCCATATTAATAATGACATTCTGCTTAAATGTTAATACTAGGCATTCCTCTAGGCATTACACGTTAATATATTAACATGGATTAATTTAATTTTAGTTTGGAAGACACAGAGAACTAGGCTCAGAGAAATAAGTCCCTGAACAGCTGTTTTGCAATAATACTCATTAATAAGAAAAAGTCTAAGAGAACAACAACAGGGCTGAAAGCCACTAGACAGGAAAGGCTCAATAAAGTTGGGAGAGAGTCCCAGGGAACTGATGGAATGGACTTGAGTGAACAAAGAATTTGGCAAAAATTAGGTGACTAAGAAGTAGGCCTCTTGACTGCTGTTGTTGTTTATTTAATTAACTTTACTGAAGTAATCACAACTACAATCATGACTCAGAAATATTCCATCATCACAAAAAATCCATTGTGCCTCTTTAGATAATTCCCACTACTTGGCCTTTGGCGATCAGTCATCTGGTTCAATCACTAGAGTTTTTTACTATAAAAATTCATTTTAGAGAATTTCATATGAATGGAATACAGAGTAGTATTTTGTGTCTGGCTTCTTTTAATTAGCATGATGATTCTGAGATTCATCCATATAATTGTGTGTATCAATAGTTTGTTCTATTTGCTAGCTAGTATGAAAACAGTATTATATCAGTGACCGGAAGTTATACCTATTCTGCAATGCATGTAAAGAAGTGATTAAGAACACTTATAATAAAGGTCTCTCTAAGAATGCTACTTGCTTGTTACCTTGAGAACAGTGTTGTATCAGTGAATCGAAGTTATATATGCATTCCGCAATGTATGCAGACAAGTGTCAAAGGACACTTGTCATATAGATGTTTCTATGGAAAAAAGTTTGTTACTTTTACACATAAAAATTTATTCATTTACCAGTTGATAGACATTTGAGTTTCTCTAGTTTTCAGCTATTATGAATAAAGTTGTTATGAACATTTAAGTTCAAATCTTTATGTAGACAAAAAGATTCTTTTTTATGATTTCTATCTCTCTGTTGACCCTCTCATTTTGTTCATGTATTATTCCCTGATTTTGTTGAGTTGTCTGTGTTCTTTTGTAGATTACTGAGTTTCATTAAAACAATTATTTTAATTCCTTGTAAGGCAATTCATAGATGTCCATTTTTGGGGGGTGGGTTCCTGGGAAATTATTGTGTTGCCTCAGAGTCATGGTTCCTTGATTTTTTGTGTTCCCTGAAGTCTTGCATTGCTATCTTCACATTTGAAAAAGTCTTTATTAATCAGCTTTGGGAGAGAGATATTGTCACCTGTCAGTCCATCTAGGAATGCTGAGGCTTTCTCAGATCTTTTCTATAAATGCACTTGGTCCACACTTCCTATTCCTTATTGGCAGGGAAGTGGGGGGTGAGGGTGGGCATTCTTAAGATTGTATGCCTTCCCTCTATCCTGCAAAACCAGGCCAGGTGTTGACAGCCTCTCCCCCTACCCCTCAGGTGGTTCCTGGAAATCCTGCAGAATTTTACTGGCTTTTTGTGCTTGCTCACTAGCTGTCTGCAAAGACTCACTCCTGCTGTCCACAGGAGTGCATACTGGGAGCCCAGCCATGGTGGCATGGGAGCAGGATGTGGGTGAGGTATGTAGACCACGGGGGGTGCCCATGCGTCAGTCACTTAGGGAGATCTGAAGGGGAGGCATCTCCAGTAGCACCTCTTTGAAGAGTTCTGAGGTTGCTGCTGCTATTTCCAGCCTCTCCAAGCCCTTTATTACAGATCACCTCACTTATCTTAGTGAGGTGAGAAATAAGTGGGCCTCTTGGGCAGCGTCCTGTTCAGCTGTGGAGGTCAGACACTCACTCTCACTTTTCCCTACAGGAGGAATCACAGACCACTAGGGAGGAAGTGGGATTGCCGATCTCTCCTGGCACTAAGCCATGCTGCTCTGGGGAAGGGATAACATGGGCAAAGTGAAACTCTTCCTCATACTCTCTCCAGTGTGGCTATTCTTAGATTTCTTTTTCTCCAGTGGTCTGCTGGAACTTCTCCACTGGATTCATGGACTCCTACAAAGGTACTCTTGCCTCTACGTGACTGCCAAAATCAATGTTCTGTGGGTGGCTGAGGGGTAATGGTAGAGAACTTCTATTCTGCCATCTTCCTGACATCATTCCTTTGTACTTTTTTTCCCCCTAAGATAAGCATTTAAGGTTTAAAATTTCTACCTAAGTTCTTATTGGCATCTCCAAATTTTGATATATGGTTACTTTAATCTAGTTCAAAATTATTTTCTAATTTCCCTTGTGATTTCTTCCATGACCCATTGATTATTTAGAAGTATGTAGCTTAATTTCTAAATATTTCAAAATCCTCCAGACAATTTGGATGCCTTTTATTCCTTTCTCTTGCCTGATTGCTCTGTCTAGCACTTCCAGTAGTATATTGAATAGCAGTGGTGACAGGGATTATCCCTGTTTTGTTCCTGATTTTAGAAAAATAGGCTTCAGTTTTTCCCCATTCAGTATGATATTGAATGAGGATCTGTCATATAATGACCTTTATTATGTTGTGGTACTTTCCTTCTCTATGTATTTTATTCAGTGTTTTGACCATAAATGGATGTTATATCTTGTCAAATGCTTTTACTGCATCAACTGATATAATCATATGGTTTATAGCTTTTAGTTTATGTGCTGTATCACATTGACTGATTTATGTATGTTGAACCATCATTATGTTCATGGGATGAAGCCTATCTGATTATGGTATATAATTTTTCCAATGTATTGCTGTATTCTATTTGCTAGTATTTTATTTAGGATTTTTGTATCTATGTTTACCAGAGATATTAGTCTATAGTTTTATTTTTTTGTGTTATCCTTATCAGTCTTTGGTATTAGGGTTATGTTGGCCTTGCAGAATGTATTGGGAAGGACTGCTTCTTCTTCAACTCTTTGGAAGAGTTTCAGGAGGATAGGCATTAGTTCCTCTTTGAATGCCTAGTCCTGGGCATATGCCTAACTTTTTTAAAAAACTGCAAAACTGCTTTCCATAGCGCATTTTACATTCCCATAAGCAATATAAGAATGTTCCAATTTTTCCACATCCTCACCAACATCACCTTAAGAAACACTCTCTTGGGTATAGAATTCTAGATTGACAAAGTTTCTTTTTGTTTCTTGTTTTGTTTTTTATTGGCAGTAATTTTTAAATATG
This sequence comes from Lyroderma lyra, assembly GCA_004026885.1. Classification (NCBI taxonomy): domain Eukaryota; kingdom Metazoa; phylum Chordata; class Mammalia; order Chiroptera; family Megadermatidae; genus Lyroderma; species Lyroderma lyra. The sequence continues at coordinate 449,959 of PVJL010000168.1, read as the reverse complement.
TCGCTGCTTTGTCCAGTAGCTTGCAAAGTTTCTGGTGAGAAACTGGTTGTCATTCTTATATTTGTTCCTGAGACATATGTATCTTTTTAAAAATTCAGACTGTTTTAAAGATTTTTCCCTTTTTCATTGGTTTTCAACGATTTGATTATGTTGTGTATTGGTGTAGTTTTCTTCATTTTCCTTTGGTGAGGGTTGCTGAGATTTTTGGTTCTATGGCTATACTATTTTCATTAAATTTGGATAATTTTGGCCTTTATTCTCCAAATATTTTTCTGACCACTCCCCAGCTTTGGGGGTTAAACTTGCATATATGCTATACAACTTGGTACTGTTCTATAGTTCACTGATGTTCAATTTATTTTTTCAGTGTTTCTTCTCCCTGTGTTTCATTTTGGATAGTTTCTATTGCTTTATCTTTGATTTCACTGCATTTATGTTTTAGTATTAAATGTGCTATTAACCAATTTCATGAAAATTTTATTTGATATCTTATTTTGATCTTTAGAAGTTTAAGTCTCATTTATGTCTTCCATTTTCCTTTTCATTATGTTTCATTTTCCTCAATCTTCTTGAATATGTACAGTATATTAGTTTTCTATTACTGCATAGTAAATTACCACAAATATGATGGCTTAAAATAATCCCAATTTCTTATCTCACAGCTCTGTAGGTTAGAAATCTGAGCATGGTGTAGCTGTGTTGTTAGCTCTGTCTTTCCCAGGCTAAAATCAAAGTGTCAGCAGAGGCTGAGATTCTTATCTAAGGCTTAGGGTCCTTTTCCAAGCTCACTGATTTTTGGTATAATATAATTTATCTCCTTGTAACTGTATGACTAAGGTTCCTGCATTTTTGTTGGCTGCAGGGTGGGAACTTCTCTCAGCTCATAGAAGCTGTCTGCAGTTCCTTACCATATGGCTTTCTCTAATCCCTTCTTTTAAAGGAGTGGCTCACCTGATTAGACTGGGCCCACCCATATTCAATAGGAGAGAATTATATACATGGTTTGCATAAGCCAGATGGTGAGAATCTTGAGGACAGTCTTAGCATTCTGCCTACCACACTGAGTTTAATTATACTATCTGTTTTAACACCCCTTTCTGCTAATTCTATTATCTGTGTCATTTCTGGTCTGTTTTGATTGGTAGATTTTTTTTCTTCTGTTTATGGATATTTTGTACTTTTTGTATTTTGAAAATTTTGGATTGGTTGATGGATATTGTGATTTTTACATTGCTGAGTGCTGGATTTTATTGTATTCTTTCAGATGTTTTGGGCTTTGTCCTGAGACATAGTTAGGTTACTTGGAATCAATATGACCTTTTTGACATTTTTGTTTAAGTTTTAAGGTAGGTCCAGAGAAATATTTAATCTAGACTAATGTGACCTAGCTATGCAAGAAATACTACTTGATGCTTCCATGTTTTAAGAGGTCCTTCCACTCTGGCTGGTGGAAACATGAAGTACTCTCAATTCCTCTATAGGCAACAGCAATGGTTCTGCCAATCCCCGCCCACTCCCCCCCACTCTTTCCCTAATCTTCTGTAGTTTTCCTACACAAATTTGTAGCTCAACAAAGAATCAATGGCATTCTTCTCCAAGTCTGGAGAGTTCTCTTTGTGCAGATCCTTTCTCTGCTATTTTGCCCCATAAATTCTAGGTGCCAGAGCCCTTTAAATTCCAAATTCTATCTCCTCAACTCACTGAGACCAGAGGGCTGTTTGTTTTCTCCCTCATGGTTCTGCCTGGAAACTTCCTCTAATTGATAAGGCGGGACAATCATAGGATTAATTTCATTTGTTTCCTTCCTCTCAGGTTTACTGCACTGTGCTACATGTTGTCCAATGTCTCAAAACTGTGATTTTATATATATCTTGTTCACTTTTCTCATGGTTAAGGTGGGAAGGTATAGCTTGTCCAAAAGTGAATGTCCCTCCCTATTCACTTTTCATCTTTTTTCTTTTGTCCTTTTCTCTCACTCTCTCTTTCCTTATCTTTTTGTTCTCTACATTTTGCAAGGTAAAATACATGACCATCTTGAAAAAGAAAACAGCAATTAAGATTTAAAAAGAAATTAAAAGAAAAAGAAAATAGAAAATAGGGTGTTGAATAACTTTGCATGTAGTCATGCCAGAGTAAAAAAAAAAATTTACTTAATTAAATTTATATGGTGTAACAATTGATATTTATTAGGTCTACAATACCATATATTTACCTCTCTTGCTCTCTTTTTTATTGTTCTAGTTTATATATCAATATCTTTTCTCAAGATAAAGAAACAAGGACAAAGGGAGAAAGTGAGTCAGAAATAAAACAAGATAATGATAGAACTGTCACACAGAGAGAAAGTTAATGAAAATATAAGGAAAGATATTAACAATATATTGGTATCAAGGGAACTAAAATATCATTAAAAATATAATCTTTTCAAATAGACCATTTCTCCATAGAATAAAGGCAATAGAGATATGGAAGATTACTCCAAAAGGAGTCTGGAATCTGGTTATGTGCTAGACACAGAGGGTGCCTACATGAGCAGTCCCCAAAATGTCTCGGGTACTGCATTTGTAATGGGCTTCCCTGGGCAGAAACACTGCAGTTATGCTGCTACCTTTTTAATGCTGGGAGGAAGAGTAAGCTCTGTGTGGCCTCTCATGAGGAAGAAAGAGAGCATAATAAAACCTTCACACGGATACCTCCAGACTCCAACTACGTCTTTTTCTCTGATGACCTGGCTGCATATCCTTACTACCACTGCTGTAATAAATCTTAGCCATGAATGCAACAATAAGCTGAGATGTGTAAGTTCTTTGAACAAATTTCCAAATGTAGGGGTAGTGTTGGGGACCCCCCCCCTTTTTTTGTTTTGTTTTGTTTAAATTTGCATTTTTCAGGATACTGTCCAAAAACCTGATTTTTCCACTATAAAAGTTTGGCCCTCATTTAAGTGGTTTCACTTTAATGGTGCTTTCCCTATACAAATAACCAGTAAGTTCATGCCTTTAATGATTCTTCCTGCTTGCTTTCTTCCATTTCAAGATCATGTAATCTTAAGACTTTGCCTACTGTTTCTTAATTTATTTTAAAGGCTAAAGATCTTCTTTGGTAAAAAGAAGCCACCCTGGATATTAGCCCACCCATCTGGTATTATTCTTAATCATTAGTTTATATCTCTTATCTCTGCAAATCATAAATTCAATAATACTATTCCATATGACTACATTTAGGCTGAAAACCATGCATATATACTTTCACAAAATTAAATAAAAATCACCAGGCTCTTAAAAATATATAGAAACAGATAAATAGGCATTAGTGAGAGAGTAAAGGAATTTTTTTTATATGAACCCTGGTTTTGTATTGTTGGTGGTGGTAGTTTCCTAACTATCTTTTAAAGCCACTGATTATTCCTCAACTGATAACAATAAAGGTTTTCCCCTATGGCTTTTCAAACAAAAACACGAGTTTAAAATCGAAGAATTTTAAAGTCTATATTTGAAATTCACTGTTACTAAAATAATGACCCAGGTAATTTTCTCTTGTATGTTTTACCTCACTACCTGGTTAGGAAAAACAAAGGAGAAAAATATGCAATCAACCCCCAGGAAACAATCAACTTGTGTTTTTACCCATTACTTTGAAACTTGAAACACATTGAGAAATTCTGAGTTAAAAAACAAAGTCTAGCTGTCACATGTGTCATTACTTTAATTACTCTTGTATGCAGAACAGCAAATCATTTAAGACAATTAAAAATAGAATGTATTAGACTTACAGCCTGTGTTTACTGTAATTTAATTTTGTTATGACTTATATGAATTGTGTGATGAAGAAACAATGGAAAAATGATTCATAAGAAAATATATTGATTTTTCTATCTATACACAGTAGCTTCATTTGTAATTTTAAGCAGTTTCTAAAAATCATTTGTTTTAAGGAATCACTTTAATGTTCAGTTCAAAATATCTACATTTTCTTCACTCATTTTCCTAAGAAAAAGTAATAGGAACCAAATTTGATGTGCACTGTACCTTTAAGTGATTGTTTGCAGCAGCATCATGTAAAGGCAGAATTCCATCTGGATTTTCACAATTAACCTTAGCACCAGCTTTTAACAACTCCACAATTATGTCATTAGATCCCTCACTAGATGCCTTATGTAGTGGTGTCCAACCTAAGAAAAGGAAAAAGGAAAAAACAAAATAAGCTGCTACTTATAAATAAAGATTCATGTAACATATTTATTACATGAAATTAACATCTTTATTGATTCAAACGTATATAAAATTAGTACTGGACAAAAAATAATATTGAAAACTATGGCCTTAAAATGCGTTTCATTTTTTAAAATAAATTGATCTCATCAAAAATATTTGTTGATAAAAGTGCCAAAACAGAAGACTCACAGAGTATAAAATATAATGGGACCAGAGTAAATACTCATCCTGTCAGTTTGTTTCAACACAGACATTAAAACAGGGTAAGATCATGTCTGACTTCCCTACTTGTATCTTTGCATTGTCACATTTCTCTTTAAGATGACATTTGATTCAATTAATCTTTGAGCTCTTCCCTCTGGAATTCCTCAGACAAGATTCTTTTATGCTGAGCAAAATTTTGGAATATCAATTTACAACTGGACGTTTAAAATAAAAATAAGGCAAGGGAGAAGAAAGAAACAGCAGAAAGAGGAAGAAAGAGGAAAACAGACAAGGAAATGGGAAAAATTTTGCATTCTCTCCAAAGTTAGGGAATAGTATTAAGACCTCCAAGAAAAAGACCTAAATAAAGCTTCCTTTCATCCTCATTCTGTATACTCCCCCGAATGCTCCAAAATGCATGTTAAAAACTGTTTCAAAGGTTATTTTAGCAACTGACAAAAACCAAGATAAATCTTACTATTCAACTAACATAGTGTAAAAAAAAAATTGTTTAAAGGTAGTTATACAGCAGCCAAGTTCAAAATAGGGTGTGTGTAAAAGGTGTATTTTAGTGAGTTCAAATTATAAAGACAATCAAAATGAAAAGATCCCAACCTGCATTATCTTTTAGATTCACATCTGCTCCAGATTCTATCAGAGCTTTCACCAGAGACAAATTTCCTCTTCTAGCAGCCAAATGAAGCTGGCTTTCCCCTCTGGCATTTCTCTTACTGGTCCCAGCTGTTTTCATTTCTGTAAGTTTGCCAAAATAAAAACAAAAACAAAAACCCAAAAAAACTGAGGTTTCTTTCTTGCCAAATGCCGATGATTATATAGAAACTTAGAAAATACATACCAACTTCCTCAAAATATCCCAAGTAGGGTGTACTACACAGAAACATATATCAACTAATATTACTGTTACTGTTTTAAAATATAACTTGTGAAATTATAAGGTATCTAAGCACATTAGTTTTAATTCATTCTAACAGTTGTTCAGTTAGTCTATCACATGCTTCATTAAAACGAATTAACTTGCTTCAGGTCTACACCCTTTTCACTCTAGAGTAGTCCTTTAGCAATGGATACACTTTTTTCTTAAAACAAACTTTGATTTTATTAAAAATTCTCTTTCTACAGCTATTTTCTATCTCAATGGGTATGTTTCTGATAAATAAGATGCCAAGAACCAAACTACAGACTATTGGTTTTTTGTTTTTCTTTCATAAAAAATGAAGTACAATATATTATAATATCTAAAGATTCTTCTTTTTAAAAATTTTTTCCTTAGAAGTTAGACTGGCTTAAATTGGAGCTATAAACAATGAATTGGCAACATGTTTTTTGTTCTCCATTGCACCCCCAAACCATGCTAAAATGATAGTATAAGATTTTTAAAAATATATAAAGTAAATAGAAGAGGAAATAGAGGACAAAGATGTTAACCAATCTGGGGGAACTGGAAAGTCACTGATGGAGAAGAGTGGGGAATGCTCCAACCTAAGTGCCTGCAAAAGGATTTTGCAGAGGAAGGGAGCCAATCTGAACCCAGGCGCTCAGCACCTGGGGACATCAGGCATCGAGAAAGGCAGCATGTGTGGAGCAGGATGGGAATAGGAAGATTCACTGAATGTAAATACATATAGAAAATGTAAGACTCCAAGTTGCCTTTCCCAACCCCAAACTGCCTGGTAATTATTTCTCTTCCTCCAGGTTCCCATCCTCAAGCCAGGAATCTCAAGGTTTATTTTCTGTGGAAACTGCATTAGAGAAACTTCAAACTGAGATACAAAGCAAAACACAGGATTATGCTAATGAACCAGAAAAAAGAATTTTCATTAAACCAGTAGTTCACAAAGTCAGTAGTATCAGTATCACCTGGGAATCTTGTTAGAAATGCAAATTTTTCAGCTCCTCCTAGAGCAGGCTTTAAGGTGGGTTTAAGATGGACTCACTTACCTCCTAGTATTTACAGTCTTGTGTAATACCCTCCTCTTGAGGAACTTGCTTGTCACCAATAGGATACCTCAACATTGAGGGTATTTCATTTCCTTGATTAGAGAAGATGGCAGAATTTTTGCCTTGTTAGTAGACTTGCTCTGTTGCCTTCAGCTTGCATGTTTTGATAAATCAAGTGACTATCTTGGAAGAGCTCATGCAGCAAGAAACTAAGGATAACCACAGATGGCCATAACCCTCAAGGAACTGAATTTTGCCTACAATCACATGACCTTGAAAGTGAATTCTTCCCTTAGTTGAGCCTTCAGATGAGATCCCAGACAACACCCTGATTGTAGCCTGTGAAAGATACTGAGCAGAAGACCTGGCTAATCCATGCCTAATTCCTGACTTACAGAAACTATAAGATAGTAAAACCATATTGTTTGAAACTACTAAGTTTGTGATGATTTTTTTATGCACAAATAGGTAACTATTATACCTGCTGAATCAGAATTCCTTGAGGAGCCCAGCAATCTGTGTTTTAATGGGCTTTCCAGATAAGTCTCAGGCAAGATAAAGTTTGAGAAACACAGCATTAAATCATGGGACACTTACTCTGCCATATTTCCTAAATGCCAACAACCAGGCATATAATTTCAGGGCAAAAGATAAAAATATTAGGGAATTACTCTCTAATAGATAGATCCTTTAGTTATATGAATCACAGGGAATATTGATAGCCTCACATCTATCTTCCATTGACATCCAGTCAGAAAGATATTGCTCTCAGAAATTTGCACTAAGAAAGTCTATAAAAACACAGTGTAATATATACATTTTGTATTATATAGAGAACATATTTTAAAGTGATAAAATATTTAAGATGGTAAGATGGCTGACTGAAAGTTTGAACTGAAAAATCTCTCCCAGTAGTTATTACTGTGGACAGTACAAATCTCACCTGTTCCTGGTGTTCATAGCAAAGAAGGTAGGCATGAGATAAATATTTTGGGGCAAAAACTCAAAAACTGCTCAGTGCTACTGTTGTCATAAATTTCTACAGCATTTAACTAAAATTTGAAAATAAAATCTAGCAGAAACTGGAAAGGAAACAAATGGGATTCACATTAAAATTCTTTAGAGTGCACTGTAGTTCAAGCTTAACAGCATTTCTTAATAGTATTATACTTTATATTTAATAAAGTATTATTTACTTACATATTTATTAAGAAAATATGCTGTTAAGAAATACTCAGCTCAGCAAGATAGCGAACAAAGGAGGGATCCCTGAAACCTCTCCTGGAAAATACAATTGAACAGTCAACATGGATCCAACATGAGAAACCCTGAGTGATACAGTGCCAGCTGAGAGATTCACGCATTGCAAGAAAACTCCCAAAGGTTTTCTTGCAAGCGGGAGAGAAGGGCAGGAGCAGAGATGGATCACGACCCAACCCCACCGTGGCTAACTTAAGGAACTAGGAAAGAATCAGGAACACTGGCGGAGGAGCAGCATGATACCGGGTGGAAGGAAGACCAAGTAGCAACAAGAGTAGAGGTCAGAGGGGCTGAGACCCTGCAGATAGTGGGCGAGCTGGATCAAGCAGCAGCGTATTAGGAACACGGTCTGGGAGTCACTCTAGGGGAGCCCAGAGGCTGAACAAAACATCAGAAATGCCCTAGGTGGGAATAAGGCCTCCAGCTTCAGCATCGCTCCACTGTCTGTTCTGAGGGAGTTTGAATCTGAAATCAGCTGCTGTGTAAATGCTGAAATATGGTCCAGGGTGAAAAGCAGGCTCAGGAGAAGGGAGTAAGGCTGAGCTCATGGGAGTACTTGGCACCCGAGCTCTCAGCTTGCCTTGCAGACGCCTCACCACCCCACCCGACTCTTGCCCCGGGGTTCCCTAATCAACAGACTCTTGTTGCAGCAGAGTCAGTGACCAGAGGAGCTGCCATAAGAAGCAGAGCGGCTCTCTCTTCCAAAGCTTGCCCCCAGCGCCACCTAGTGTCTGCTCTACAGCAAGACACTACGGCATTACCAACTGGGCAAAGAAAGGAGAGACCTCCCTAAAAATGTCAAGAAAAAGCCCTCATGCCTAGAATGAGAAACACTATGAGCACCTTAGGATTCAAAGCCACTCAGAAAGAAGATGAAAAATCTCTAAAAAAGGATCTTATACATCTAGAAATTTATGAACTAAGTGACAAGGCTGCAGTTCTAAAGGCTCTCAGAGAAATGAAAACATATTGTCAGAACACCATAGTTGAGATGAATGATCTCAGAAAGGAAATTCATGAACAAAAGGTACATTTTAACAAAGAAATTAAAATTATAAGAAAGAATGAGATGGAAATTCAAGAGATAACTAATACAATAAAAAAAAAGCAAGAAATGAAATATCTGCCATAGGAAACAGGGCCAACCAGATGGAGGAAAGAATTAGTGATACTGAAGATCAGAACATGGAAACAAGACAGGAAGATGATAGGAACTATAGAATTAAAAGGATTGAAAGAACTCTACAAGAACTATCTGACTCCATTAGAAAAAAAACAGTATTAGAATAATAGGCTTGAAAGAAGGAGCAGAAAAAAAACTCTACAGAGAACATGCTCAAACAAATAGTAGATGAGAACTTTCCAAACCTATGGAAAGATCTGGAACCCCAAATTCAAGAAGAAAATAGATCCTCCAGCTGCCTGGACCCTAGCAGATCTTCTCCAAGACAAATTATAGTGATGTTGTCAAAAACCAAAGACAAAGAGACAATTCTCAAGGCAGCCAGTGGAAAAAAACTATAACCTTTAAAGGAAAACTCATCAGACTATCATCAGATTTCTCAGCAGAAACTCTATAAGCCAGGAGGGAACTGAATCAAATATTCAAAATATTAAAAGAGAGAAATTTCCAGCCAAGAATAAATTATCCAGCAAAATTATCCTTCAGATATAAAAGATGAATAAAGACCTTCTCAAACATATGAGCTGAAGGAATTCTCCAGCACGAGGTCGGCATTTCATGAAATACTGAAGGAGGCTCTTTGACTTGAAACAAAACATCAGAATAAATGGAATAGTGTTGGGACAACAAAAAAGAAATTAAAAAATAAATAAAAGGAAGAAGTAATAGTCATAGAAAATCCTCATATATCAATCATCACTCTAAATGTAAATGGACTGAACTCACCAATAAAAAGACACAGAGTAGCAGACTGGATTAAAAAACAAAACTCATCCATGTGCTGTCTCCAAGAGACACACCCTGGCCATAAGGACAAACACAGACTCAGAGTGAAAGGACAGAAAACAATACTCCAAGCAAATGGTATCCACAGAAATGCAGGGGTTGTGATACTGATATCTGATGAAACAAACTTTAGGTTAAAAAAGATGACAAGAGATGAAGATGGACATTTCATAGTGATAAGAGGGACAATACAACAACAAGAAAACTTGACCCTAATTAATATAAATGCCCCCAATCAGGAAGCACCAAAATATACAAATCAACTATTAACAGATCTGAAAGGAGAAACTGACAGAAACATAATCATTGTGGGGGACCTAAACACCCCCTTAACAGCCAATCAGAAAATAAATAAGGAAATAACAGCTTTAAATGACACGTTACAGCAAATGGATATAATTGACATTTATAGGACATTTCACCTGACAAAAAAGACTATACCTTCTTTTTCTAGTGCACATGGAACATTCTCAAGGATAGACCACATGCTGGGACACAAAACTAGCCTCAGCAAATTCAAGAAGATTGAAATCATACCAAGTGCATTCTCAAATCACAAAGCTTTGAAATTGGAGATCAGCTGCAAAAAGAAAGTAGAAAAAAATCACATATACATGGAGATTAAATAACATCTTATTAAAAAATGACTGGATCAAAGAACAAAGAAGAGATTAAAAATATATAGAAACTAATGACAATGAAAATACAATGTATCAAAATTATTGAGATGCAGCAAAAGCAGGAAAATATATATAATTACAGGCCTATCTTAAGAAACAAAAAAAATCACAAGTAAAACATCCTAACACCCCATCTTAAAGAACTAGAAAAGAAGAACAGAAAAAACCCAAAGTCAGCAGAAGGAGAAAAATAATAAAAATTAGAGCAGAGCTAAATAAAAATCTAGAACAGGAAGATAATAGGAAAAATTAATACAACAAAGAGCTGATTCTTTGAAAAAAATCAACGGAATTGACAGACCCCTGGCTAAACTAACCAAAGGATGAAAGGAAAGGATAAAGATAGCCAAAATTAAAAATGAAAGGGGAGAAATGACCACTGATGCCACAGAAATACAAAGGGTCATAAAAAACTATTATGGAGGGCTTTATGCCACTATATTTAACAACCTACAAGAAATAAACAAGTTTCTAGAAGCATATAGGCTACTTAGACTGAACCAAGAACTGGATAATCTAATAGACCAATCAACAGTAAAGAAATTGAAACAATCACCCAAAACCTCCCCAAAGGCAAAAGCCCCTGATCAGATGGTCTCATAAACAAATTTTACCAAGCATTCAAAGAAGAATTAATGCTTATCTTCCTCAGACTCTTCCAAAAAAACTGAAGATGAGGCAATACTTCCTAAATCATTCTACAAGGCCAACATTACCCTAATACCAAAGCCTGGTAAAGACAACACACCCACACCCACACACACACCCACACACAAAACAAAAAAAAAACCAAAAACTATAGACCAATGTCTCTGATGAATACAGATGCAAAAAATCCTAAACAGAATATTAGCAAACAGAATACAACAATTCATCAAAAAGATTATACACCACAATCAAGTAGGATTCATCCCAGGAGCACAAGGATGGTTCAACATATGAAAATCAATCAATGTGATATACCACACAAACCAAATAAAAAATAAAAACCATATGATCATATAATTGCTACAGAAAGATACAACATCCACTTATAACGAAAACACTGAATAAAATGGGTATAGAAGGACAGTACCTCAACATAATAAAGGCCATACATGACAAACCCTCAGCTAATATCATACTGAATGGGGAAAAGCTTAAGCCCATTCCCCTAAAATCAGGAACAAGACAGGGATGCCCTCTGTCACCACTGCTATTCAATATAGTACTGGAAGTTCTAGCCACAGCAATCAGCTGAGCAAGAGAAAGAAATAAAAGGTATCCAAATTGGGAGAGAAGAAGTTAAACTGTCACTATTTGTAGATGACATGATCCTTTATATAGAAAATTCCAAAGAATCCACCAGAAAACTATTAGAAACAATAAACAAATACAGTAAAGTCACAGGACACAAAATCAACTGCATTCCTACATACAAACAACAAATCTTCAGAAAAAGAAATGAGAGAATCAATACCTTTTGTGATTGCAACAAAAAGAATGAAGTACTTTGGAATTAACAAAGAACATGATGGACCTATACATGGAAAACTATAAGACACTTTTGAAAGAAACTGAAGAGGACACAAAGAAATGGAAAGATATTCTGTGTTCATGGATTGGAAGACTCAGTGTTGTTAAAATGGCCATATTATCTGAAGCAATATACAGATTTAATGCAATTCCCATCAAAATCTCACAAACACACTTTCACAAAATAAATTAAAAAATTATCAGATTTGTATGGAGCCACAAAAGACCTCCAAAGCAATACTACATAAAAAGAATAAGGCTGGTGGTATTATGCTCCCCGATTTCAATTTATACTACAAATCATCAATAATCAAAACAGCTTGGTATTGGCAGAAAAACAGACACACAGACCAATGGAACAGAACAAAAAACCCAGAACAAAATCCACAAATAAGTTTTGACAAAGGAGCAAAAAATATGCAATGGGGGAAAGAAAGCCTCTTCAGTAGATGGTGCTGGGAAAACTAGAAAAACATATGCAAAAGAATGAATCTGAGCTGTGAACTGTGACCATACACTGAAATTAATTCGAAATGGATTAGAGACCTCCACATAAGACCCAAAGAATAAACTGTATAGAAGAAAACATTGGTACTAAACTTACAGACCTAGGGTTCAAGGAAGATTTCATGAACCTGACCTCAAATACAAGGGAAGTAAAAGCAAAAATAAATGAATGGGACTATATCAAACTACAAAGCTTCTGCATAGCAAAAGAAACTATCAACAAAACAAAAAGACAGCCAACTGAATGAGAGAAAATATTTGCAAACAATGCATCTGATAAGGGTCTAATATCTAAAATATATAAAGAACTAATATGACTTAACAATTAAAAAACCAACAACCCAATTAAAAAGTGGGCAGAGGACCTGAACAGACACTACTCTGATGAAGATACACAAATGCCCAACAGACATATGAAAAAATGCTGAATCTCATTAGCTATTAGGGAAATGCAAATCAAAACCACAATGAGATACCACCTCACACCTGTTAGAATGGCTATTATCAACAAGACAAAGAATAACAAATGGCTGGAGAGGATGTGGAGAAAAATGAGCTACTGCATACTGCTGGTTGGAATGTAAATTGGTACAACGCTATGGAGGTTCCTCAGAAAACTGGGAATGGAGTTACGATATGACCTGGCAATCCCTCTAGGCATCTACCACAAAAATTTGAAAACCTTTGTCCGCAAAGACTTACATACCCCAATGTTCATTGCAGCACTGTTCATGGTGGCCAAGACATAGAAACAACCAAAGTGCCCTTTGACAGATGACAGGATAAAGAAGCTGTGGTACATATACACAATGGAATATTACTCAGATATAAGAAAAGAAGAAATACTACCATTTGCAACAAAATGGATGGACCTCGAGAACATCCTGCTAAGTGAAATAAGCCAGACAGAAAAAACCAAGAACCATATGACTTCACTCATATGTGGAATATAAAACTGAAAGCAACAAACAAACAAACAAACAAACAAATAAAAACTCATGGACACAGTCAATAGTTTAGTAGGTTACCTGGGGGCAAGAGGGGAGAGGGTGGGAGAAGAGAGGGAGGGGAAGCCAAATCTATGGTGATGGAAAGAGAACTCACACTGGGTGGCGAACATACAATGCACCACATAGGCGATGCACTGTAGAATTGTACATCTGGAACCTATGTAATTCTTGCTAACCAATGTCACCCCAATAAATCTAACAATTAAAAAAAAGAAGTACTCAGCTGTCTGTTCCCTTGTATGTGAACTGTTTTTTCCTCTCTAGAAGTTTTTAAGATATCTTTATCTTTGTTTTGAAATTTCACAGAGAGATGTCTTGTTTATTGTACTGGACAGTTCATGGGCTCTTTCAATATGGAAACGTCTGCCCTTCATTTCTTGTATTATTTCTTTGATGATTTCTTTTCTTATTTTCATTGTTCTCTCTGGGTATCCTAGAATGATCTAATTTTCTTACTTTTTCTCTGATTTTCCAGTTTCCTCTATTTTTATTCTTTATAGGACACTTGAAAATTTAAGCTTCCAACCCTGCTATAGATACCTATATTTTTTTAAAATTCTGCTATTATATTTTTAACACCAAAAGGCTCTCTGCATTGTTCTCTGTTCCTTCTTTTCTGTGCCTTAAAAAAACATTTTAGCAATATTCTGATTCTTACATTAATTCTGTTTCTTCTGGGTTCCTTTGCTCTGTTTAGGTCATCTTGATGTGTCTTTTATACTGGGTTTTTCTACAAATTGATTTTTGGCTATCTTTTCATTTCTGGATATCAGCAAGAGAAACTAAATGAGGGAAACTAAATTGCTCATTGGAAATCTGTGGAGGGTGAGCTCGGGGCTTGGGTGAATTCATTGCTAGGTGATCAAGAGGTAAACCAGCCTTTGTGTTAGGTAATTACCAAATGTCAGTATTTTGAATTCTCTCCTCTTGGGCAGTTCAATTTATTTCAATATAGTTCAATCAAGCAAGCATTGTGCTCTAAAAAAAGACAAAACAATAAAAAAAAATAGATGAAACACAACAGAAATTTATTATCCCACGGTTCTGGAGACCAGAAGTCCAAAACCAAGGTGTCAGCAAGGCTGCACTCCCTCTGGAAGGAAGTTCTAAGAAAGAATCCTTCCTCACTCTTCCAACTTTTGATGAATATCAGTGTTCCTTGGATTCCTTGGCTTTTGGCTACATCCCTCCTCTGCCTCAATCTTCATATTGTCTTCTTCTCTTTGTCTCAAATATCTCTCTTTTTCTTTTATAAGAACACTTGTCATTAGATTCAGAGCCCATCCAAATAATCCATGATGATCTCCTCATCTCAAGATTCTTAATGTACACATGCAAAGTTTTTTTTCTAAATGAAGTAATAGTCACTCTTTTACATATGATAACATCACAGATTACAGGGCTTAAGCCACCATTCAACCCACTACAGGAGTTGTATATAAGAATGTCTTCAGTTTACATGAGAGAGGGACAATGGGAGAAGGTTCAGAGAGAATGCCTAACCCAGTTTTCCTTCATACCTCTTACTAGACAGTAGATAAATCAACTTTTTGGTGCTTAATATTTAACTTGAAGTGGTCCAGCCAATTTTTCACCACAGAACTTGGTCCAAAAACTATAAAAAAAATAGTTAGCTTGTCCATACTGCCGAACACATACAGTTCATTGATACAACACAAAGAAACTAGTAGCTATGCTTTTAAAATTTCCCTTACGTTACAAGATGTCTCCGTGGAAGTATCTAAGAGATCCGGCACAGTTCACCTACTCAATATTCTTGCTGTCTCTGCTGTTTATCTTATCTCCTCTAATGTAACAAGTTAGAAGTCACAGGCAAAAATATGACAAGAATGTATCTGAAGACTAATAGACTCTCAAGTAGAGCTTTATAGTAAAACCATCTGAAAAATATAGATGAAATAATCTTATAACCTAATGAATGACTAAAAACCAGTAAATATGAAAGTTTAGAAATTCTGTGAAGTACAGTGGATTGTTGGGTTTGATTATGTAAACTTTTACCTATACAAGTATAGGAATACGAACCTTTACTGCAGGCACCTTTCAAGAAATTTTGTCTTTTTCTGAAATTCTGAACTTTGTGTTCTTGGATGTTAGTAGGTGTGTGAATTTCAGAATCTGTTTTTCCGATTTCCTCCTCACAATTTCTTAAAGTGCTTTCATCTCCATTGATATTATCAGTTAATTCCTCATCTGAAAAACAAACATTTTGCAATATCAGTGTGGTAATTCTCCTTACTGGTTACATAATTAAAAAAGAGTCTAGTCATGTAAATGTTTCAAGTTTCTCTTCCTGGCTGAAGTTTTGTTTTTTTTTTTAAGGGATTGGAAACCTTTAAAAATGTTTTCATATAATAGATTTAAATTAGTTTGCTGGATGCAACTCTCATGGGAATACAGTGAATTGTTGAAATCAACGGAGCTAACAATTTGCTTTTGTGAAAATGTCGTTAGGCTTCCTGATGCTAAGATTAAGTCTATACTAAAACATAAAAACTGATAGAAATACTGTTTATTAACTTCTGTTAATATCAATTTAGCAACCATATTTGATAATAATGGTTTGACTTTCAAAATAAACACTATTACTTAACTAATTAACAGCATCACAAAATTATGTCCTTCTTGTCAGTCTGAGCTAAGGTTGAATGGAATTCATTTGGAAATGTCTATAAAATAAGTAAATCTATAGGAGATGTGTACAAATCAAGCAATACTACTAATACCTGGTTGGTGAGAAATATCCTTTTCTTTTTTACTAAGTTGTGAGATGTTGGTCCATCCTTTATTCATATTGTCAGTAGAATGATAATCTATATCATGTATCATTTCACTCTCTGGAAGGCCTTGTCTTTTTTCAACTTGAGCTGTTTCTACTTGAGAAAGAACAACTGTGGATAAAGGCCTATTTGAAGAACTTGGGTTTTGACCTTCATCAGTATAATTCCGTTTAGCAATATGTGTATCTGTTTGATTCATTAAAGGAGTTGGTGATCTGGGGCTACAATTCTGAGGTTTTTTGAATTGCTTCACATGACTAATCAACTTTGAAACTTCATGTGTTGAAAGTGTTCTTGTACAAGCCAGTGAGATATGCTCAGGACTGCCATTTGGGTGATCAAAAGAAGTTCCATATATGTATTGTTCATAATTTGCAACATGTGGTTCAGAAACTGCTGTATTATCTGAATGAGAAAAATTAACAGCTTCCTCTTGTGGAAGTGTACTTAGGCTGCCTGCTTTTAATTTATCTTCCTGTGAAAACTGGTCTTCAGAAGGTAAAAACTGTTGACAATCCATTTCTTCTCTATTTGCTATGTTCTCTTTATAATTATAGGGGCTTTTGCAATCTGTAGAATTTATCATCTTTTTAGATGTTATAGTCTTCTCAGAGGTACAGCAATCACCATGATCATTATTAAAATTTTCCCACTTATTAAGGCTCTCTTCTTTTTCACTAGAGTTATTGTTTTCATGAAATTTATAAGGGCTAATGTGCTGTTCTTGGTGAGTATGAGGCTGCTGATCTGTAGTAACAATGGGTAACTTGATTTCTTCATGTAAAGAAAGTCCTGAGAAAGAAACACCTTTAGCTTGGTCAACAGATTCTAATTCCAAGAATTTTATTTCTGCATTATCTGATAAATCCGGGCTCTGTGTGTGTGTCTTTTTGGGATTTGAACAAGCCTCAATACTGTTACCTAATCCAGTTTTCAGGCTTGACAGACCTGGGCTAAAAGGTTTATGTGACTCTTTTGGGAGGTCCTCAAGGGTTTGGAGAGTATGTTGCTGATGAGTAACCAATGTGTTGATTCTTCTGGAAGAAGGGACAATTATTGTCTTTCTTGGATTGCTTTCTTGGATTGCATTCTTCACTTGAGTCCTTTTATGTTGTGTGTTTCTTCTTCCTTTATACTCAGACACATTTATGCTGGCATTTTTGACATTATGGATATTGTCCTTTCTGAGTCTTGTAGGGTATATTTTGTTAAGAGTTGATTGCTTATGCTTGGCTTTACCAAATTTTGTGTTTGTGGAATCTTTTTGGTAATGTTCATATACATCTTCTTTCTTTATAAATAAACCCACTTTGCTTCCTTTATCAACTTCTACATGTTCTGGCTTCTGACTGTTGGAATTTTCATCACAAACAAACCCAGTGCAATTTTTAGAACTGAATTTTGGTTTCTATAGAAACAAAACATATAGTTAGCTTTAATTTTCAGCTGTAGTTTTACACTCAATTCATTCTGGATTGTTCATAAATCAAACTATTATTCTATTCAATTTTATAATTTGATGTAACCACAGGCATGCTGTGATATATATAACCTTATATTTCAGAAAAGCAGACTTATAGAAGAAAGGCAAATGAAAGAGACTCAGTATGTGTACTAATCTTTCTTTTCTGCTGTACATTTTAATTTCTTTTTGCCAGTATTTTAGCACTATCAACCTTACTAAATATAATAAAAAATTTTAATCCAAATTTTTATAGGTTCTTGAAATAATAAGATAAAGTATCCTTACTTTATAAGAATGCTTTAGAAACACTCTCCCAATTGTTATACATAGAGCTAGAATTAAGAAATTTTCTTCCTCTGGTAACTGTAAGAGACTATATAGGTAGGGCTGCAGAAGAAGGGATTTAAAAACAAGACAGATATGCTCCCAAATTGGTCTGTATGGAAAGATTACTGTGGTCTGCTAAGATTACAACAGGGACACTGCTTCCTCTCACTCACCCCAGTGCAAGCCCCAGATGAAGAGTAACTGCCCATTATGTAAAGTCTGAAGGAATAAGTCGACACCTTTGACTCTTGTACTGTTTTAAGACTATAGGAAATTTGACGTAGTTGATAAACCTCATGGCTCCATGAAGAGGAGAAGAAAGGAAATGTCTACCAATATATTAGCGTTCCCAGATATGCTAACTTTACTCAACTGATTCCCAAATTAACAGCCCAGAACCCTGTGAATCTCATGTAATTATTCCAGTGTCTTAAAAGCAAAGGTGAAGTCACTGTTCCTAATGCGTGGGTCAGCAGTCTTTCCTTTCCCTCTGATGAAGTATAAAATAACCAGCAGGTGCATTCTACTAAAATCCTTATTGAGCAACAGATATACCTTCAACTGGTGTGCATCCTCTATGTCTAATGGGTCACTGCTATTCTTTTGTGCTGTAAACAAAAAGAGGAAATAAAGAAAACAGCCTCCAGTGGTCAGACTTTAGAGTCATAAAACAAGTCTTTTTCCATGAGAAAGCCAAGTGGAATAAGTGAAATTATGCAAACATTTTCTATTAAAATCGACACATATAACATTCCTAGAATTTTCATAGTTATTGGGAACCAAATACTATCTTGAGAGAGACCTGAAAACATTTCTGTGGGATGGCAGTGAAGTCAGCATTTTTATATTCCCCACAGATATGCACAGATACTTAACTGCGTGAAAGCTACTTTTATAAGGCAATAAATTATTTCATATTTAATTGAGTTATCATCATTTCCTAATATGTTTGCTTACTGAGCTTCAGCCTGGCCCTTTTATTTTCTGGTGAGACTGGGCTACCAGAAAGAAGTCTTTTGCTCTAAAAAACTACTTAATTGCCTCTTGGTGGCCTTAATTACCAAAGATGCTATTTCTTTATTAAAAAAGTAGGGGGTTTTGAACCAGGTCTTAGTCTTTAGTCAATGGCATTCAAACAATTACCTATTGGGAAATATTTTATTAAAATACAGTTTAATAAAAGTGAATAAAGCACATATACATCTCTTGAATGGAAAGAATTTGTTTCATTTGTTTTGTTTTCAAAGGATTGGCACACTACTTATTCAACAAATATTCACTGAATGCCTACTATGTACATTGCATTTCAGTATTCATTACTAGACAAAACGAAGGTCCTTTTCTTCATGGAGCTTAGACCCTGGTGGGGAAGACCAAAAATAAAAAATAAACAAACTGCCCAATGTGTAAGAAGGTATAAAGTGCTATGGGAAAAGGATAAATAGAGTAGGACAAAAGGGATTAGAATGTGGTAGTTCTAAAAAATGCATCTCATTGCTGAATATCACTACAGTCATCTTCGAAGTACTCCCCTTGGGAAGCTATGCACAGACGCCAGCACCTAGCCCACCCTTCAAAGCAATTTTGGAACTCTTTTTCTGAAATGGCCATCAGAGCTGTCATCATCCCCTAAATCTGACAATTAAGTTCACAAACCTCGAAGGTGAACATAGTGATATTCAGTAATGAGATATGTAGCACTTTTTCTAGGATGATTTCGTGAAATTAATTGTCCAACCTTGTATGTTTATAAAATTTTTGATGCTCTTCCTTTTCAAGAGGTGGAGCTTTCTTCTGCTCCTGAGTGTAGGTCAGACTTAGTGACTCACTTTTAACAAATAGAATACGGGAGAAGTGATCATACGAGTATCAATTCCAAGATTAGGTTATAAAAAGACTGTGGTTTTTGTCTTAGATACATTCTCTCTCTCTCGCTTGCTCTGAGCCAGCTGCCAGGTTGTCAGTAGCCCTGGGGACAAGCTCATGTGGCAAGTAACTAAAGCGACTAGCTGACAACCAGCGAGGAACTGAGGCCTGAAAATAATCATATGCATGAGCTTTTCCTGCCCTAGTGAGCCTTAAGATGAATGCAACCCTCACTGATAACTTGAGTGTAACCTGTGAGAGGCCCAGATAAAGAATCACTCAACTGAACTGCTCCCAGATTTCCAACCCTCAAGAACTGTGAGAGGTAATAAATGTTTGCTGTTTTAAGATGCTAAGTTTTGGGACAAATGTTAAATATTGATCAATAACTAATACAGTGAGGGTAGGAAGGAGGTAGCTTGCAATATGAAATAGGGTGGTGTAGGCCTCACTGAGAAGATGACATCTGAACTAAGACTGGAAGGAGGTGAGGGAGGTATATCTGAGAAACAGCAAGGAAGCCAGTGTGACTGAAGTCAAGTGACAGAGGTAGAGAGTGGTAGGACAAGAGGTGCACTGGCAGGGGGGACAGCTGATACAGGGGCTGGTAGGCCATTGAAGGATACTAGCAGTTCTCCTAGATTAAATGGGAAGCACTGTGGAGCTTTGAAATGGAATGCAGTGATGCATTTAGTTGGTGATACTAGCACATGTAGAGACTTAAAACTGAGAGGAAATAAAAGCTCCTTTTTTGCTTCCACATTCTCTTAGGAAGCATGCCTGTCAAGGTGGCTCCTGGAAAATATTTTTCTTACCAAAACAATCTAACAGATGCATTAAGGAAAACATAACGAATATGCCATGTATTTAAATTATTCTTTATAATAGTTTTACTGACAACTGCAGATCGAATTTTTCTGTAGTTCAATTTAACAGTGTAACGGATCAGATGTAGAAGTATAGCCATAAGAAAAGTTCTTAGGGAATGGAAATAAATATTGGCACATTCATTGAAAAGGATGCAGCCAAATATAATTTATATCACATCAGGTTATTCAGCCAAAGGATTATGTGTGTATGGTGGGGGGGAGGGGAGGGACAGAACTTTAAAAAAGTTTTAACTGTTTGCAATGTACAACCTGGAGTAAAGTACATTTGCCCCAGGTTGTATTTCAATTACTTGCACTTGCAAACAAGTCAGTGTGCCTTTATTAAAGGAATGGAGCAAGTACACCACTGGATAGATTTTCTCAAAACTTATGAGGAAAATAAATTTAATTTCTATAATTCTAAATACAATTTCTGTAACTTTCTACTTCCACGATGAATGGATATAACAGGGCAGTTTAATCTTACCTGAAGTAAGATGTTTTGGATGTTTAGGAACGTATCTCTCAAGAAGACGCCTCATACACGCATCTTTGGCCTCATCCAAAGCACACTTTCCACTGTCACTTCTAAATAAGGGATCGGCTCCATTCAAAAGAAGCAACTCTGCCACCTAGAGGAACATTATTTGCGTTAGGGAACCGAGACAGGTATATTATTGTAATTGTGTCTGGCATACAACTCTTAGCAACATCAAATATTTCTTTCAACAATACGGAGTTTGGATTTACTAACTAATATAATGAATAAATTTAATGTAATTTCTATTGAATCACAATTTGTTAATATACATATCCCTTCTTTTATAAAAAAGAAAGAAAGTGAAGGAAATGTTTGTAGTTCAGCTGCTGGTGAAATAGGGTAGGAAATATACCAAGATTTAGGCTTGGGTTCTGTAGTAGTAAATGTTAGTTTAACAGGTTCCAGGAGATAGTTATGTCTTCTATCTATACCTGTGTTGCTGCTGTTGCTCCTCGGAGTGTCAGGGAGAAACTGGCCAATCCTTAATCTGTTACTGCTCCTCAAGTAACCTCCTCTATGAAGCTCACCCTGTCCCCCCATCCACTACTGCTCTGGAGTAAAATAACCTCTCCCTTCTTTCATGTACATATTTTATCACAGTGCCTAATATACTCTGAATTATACTTATTTCTTATGTATCTGCCTCTCCTGTACTCTTAAGTTTTTTGAAGGTAGAACTATGTTTTTCTTTTAAAATCAATCTATTATTTTTGAATAGGAAACTAATAAATATAATTCAAAATACAGAAGACTCACAAGTGTATACAACAAAAAATAAGTTTTTCTCCTCTATTCCTCTCCTTGAGTCATCTAATTATTTTTTCCTAAGTCAGCCCTAGTCAGTTTCTTCTGAATTTTTCTAGAGTTAGTATAGTCCAATATATGTTTGTGTATGTATATATAGTTTTTCTTACACATATGTATATATAGTTTTTCTTACACAAATGGTCATTACTATAGTATATACATTTCTCTGTTATCTAGCCCTCTCTACTGCCACCCCCACCCCAACAACAGACCCTGGAGATTGTTCCATATCAGTATAGACTAAACTTTCTCATTCTTTTTGGCAGTTGAGTAATAGTCTACTATTGAATATACTATTTGAATAACTATATGAATGTCCTATAATTTAATAAACCGGTACCCTATTGACAGATGTTAAAGTTGCTTCCAAGCTTTTGCTACAGACTTACGTCTTAATCATCTTTATGATACCAGTGCCTATCTCAGTGTCTGGCACAGAGTAAATGTTCAATAAATGTTGATTATGGAGGATGAAGGGCGTATATCTTTAAGTGACATTACACTAAAAGAAGCCTAAATTTCCATATTAATGTCTGAAAGGAGAGAAATGATTTGAATTTTTAAAAATTATATGTACCTAAAAATTAAATATTATGCCATTTTCCTTTTATAGCAAAGCATTCTAGGAGAGAAAAATGTTAACACCACACAAATGGACAACATGAGTTAAATCCTTTAAAATTATTAAGATTCAGCAACCTGTTAATTTTGTTTTTAAAATTACTTTATTACAGGTCTTTAATGCTAGACAGGGGAATTAAAAGTAATAATAGATGCAATTAAATCTGTAATTCGTATACAAGCCATGTATAAGAAGATAAAGAAGTTATGCCTGGATCTTCACATTTTGTTTAGCAAAGAAAATGCAGAGTGTATTACTTTCTTTCAGGAAAAGTAGTATTGTAAAGGGGCTGCCAAAAGGGCTGTGTTGTTTATCTCTAGAGGTTTTATGTCAAATAATAAAGCATACAATTGAGAGTGCGTCAAGATCAAGGAGTGTGAGAAAGAATACCAGGCTTAGAGCCTCACTCTTGTGGAAATCTGTGTTGGGAATCCCAAGGTAGTGGATATATTAATTACTTTGGTAGTCTGTTTTTGACAATGAATAATCTGCTTCACCAACTATTCATGTTTACCAATTTTCCCAGTAGCCTATTAGGAATTCAAAAGCCTACTTATAATATTTATAGTCTAACTTAAAACAAAACAAACAACTCTCTTCTCACCAAAAGGCAGTAAACAAATTACTTTCCTTGAGTTTTCCCCATTTCCCCCCTGTTGCTACCTAACAAATTACCTCAAAACTTAGAGGCTTCAAACAATAATAACTATTTATAATCTGATAGTTTCTGTGGGTCAGGAATTTGCAAGTAACATAGGTGGGTGGTTCTGTCTCAGGGTTTCCTTATGAGGTCGTAGTCAGGGGTTGGCAGGAGATACAATCATCTGAAAGTTGGACTGGGGATGGAGAATCTGTTTCTAAAATGGTTCACTCACATGGCTATGGGCAGGAGACCTTAGTTTATTGCCACGTGGACCTCTCCACAGAGCTGCTTGAGTGTCCGCACAGTGTGACATCTGGCTTCTCCCACAATTAGTGAACCAGGAGAGAGAACAGGAAGAAGCTGTCATATCATTTAACCTAGCCTCAAAAATCACATATTGTCACTTCTGCCATATATCCTATTTGTTAGAAGTCATTGAAACGAGAAGCCACACTCTCAGGAAGGGGACTCAGGCTTCACTTTTGGAAGGGAAGTGTGTTAAAGAATTTGTGGACATCCAAGGTCGGACAATTAATTTCACGAACTCATCCTAGAAAAAGTGCTGCATACCTCATTGCTGAATATCACTACAATCACCTTCGAAGTACTCCCCTTTGGAAGCTAGGCACCAAAGCCAGCACCTAGTATACCCTTTAAAGCAGTTTTGGAACTCTTTTTCTGGAATGGCCATCACAGTTGTCGTCGTACCCAAAATCTGACAAGTTCGCAAACTTGCCACTCTGTGCACTGTACAAACAACTTAGTAAGGTGTCACAATCTTGCCAAGGTGGCAAATTTGTGAACTTAATCATCAGATTTTTGGAGACGACGACAGCTCTGATGGTCATTCCAGAAAAAGAGTTCCAAAATTACTTTGAAGGGTGGACTAGGTGCTGGCGTCAGTGCACAGCTTCCCAAGGGATGTACTTCGAAGGTGACCGTAGTGATATTCAGCAAAGAGGTAGGTATTCAGCAGTTTTTCTAGGATGAGTTCGTGAAATTAATTGTTCGACCTCGTATTTTAAAGCCACTACAGATTCTTAACTGAAACAAGCAGAGCAATTTCAGTAAGTGCTGGCATCACAATCCTCACTTATTTAGCTCATCAAACAGCAGGCCCCTTAAGAAAAACACTTCTACTTAAAATTTTTCACCTTTAATCATACTATTGAATCAAATACTTTCCTCCTTCTATAATCTTTCTGTAAGAGGCCAGTAGTACAGAGAAGGAAATTCTTTCAATATTCTTAAAATGACAATATTTTGATTATACATCTCTTGAGATATAAACAAAAAAAGAACTTCATTAGCAGTAATATTATAACTATATTGTGCAATAAAGAAATAAGTAAATTAAGTAAGCTTTGTTAAAATTATTACAGCTTACGGCAACTTGTCATGCCATTTCCTTCACCTACTAACAAAGTAAGCCTAATAAAAGAGGAATCAAGGATTTTCTGATATAACTTGTTCTTAGTTTAATGATGCCTACAGATTTTCAAAGATCACTATACTCTTGTCTAAATGTCTCCCATAATTTGTTAAATAATTTGTTCCAGATTTTTCTAAGGAACCACATTGAGCTGATCACCTGTAATTCTCAAATTCTACATTCCCACATTTAAAAAAATGTATTTATTTTTAACAGCTTTATTGAGATATAATTCACATGCCACATAATTCATTTAGAGAATGTAAATCAATGTTTTTTAGTATGTTAAGAAGGTTGTGAAATCATAACTATAATCTAATTTTGTAACATTTTCATCCCTCTTAAAAGGACATTTTAACCATGATCTGTCACTCCCAATTCCCAACCCTCTACCTCCCATTCCTAATTTTTCTGTCTCTATAGATTTAGACTATTATGGATATTTCAAATAATGGAATCATGTAATGTGTGTTTTTTAATGGGTTTTTCACTTTTAGAAATATTATATTTTAGGGGGTTCCCTGGTGGTGTAGTGGCTAGGCTTCGGTGCTCTCAATGCCATGGACTGGGTTCGATTCCCAGCCAGGGAACTACCACCCCCACCCCCCACCCCCCGCCACACACACACACACACACAGAATTATATTTTAGTATCTCCTATCTTTCAGTATTTTTCCAGTATATAGTCAATGCCTATAAGATCATATATTCAAGTTCCTTCAACTCTGGAATGTTTAAGAAGCTCACACTGTCCAGATGCTGATTCTAAGGACTTCCCTACCTGACATCTAAGGCATAGAAGCAATCCAACCTACAGGATTAGGGCATTTTTCTGATCTTCCTTGCCTCATCTATGAGATTCCCTGAGGTAAGTCACATCTGATGCTCTCACTATTCCTACTCTGCCCTCCAAAACAATATCCTGTACCACTTTGCTTCTCAAGGCTTTGGTTCTTAAGTCAGTCCAAAACTAACCTGGAGTTTTGTAACTCTCTCTTGGACTAGATCAAGTTACGTTTTGGCTCCCCTCAGCTAAACAGAAGGGCAAGTAGACAAAACAGACCGTGATTTCACCCCATCCCACTGGGTTTCAGCTTTTAATTTTCATGACCATTCTCTAGACTTCCACTCCTATGTTATCTTTCTCCTTTCTCCTACCATTAGTCAAGATATACCATGGTGCCAGGAGCACCTAAGTCATAAATTAGGTCATAGGCAGAATTTTCTCTCCCCAGCCCTCTGGCAGAAGGAAGTGTGGTAAGTAGTGAGGCCTGTGTCTTTAGTCCCTTTTATTTCATTGAGGGACAAGAGAAGGCTACATATTTGTAGAGGCCAGAGGGGAGACAGCCAGTTCTAGTTTGTGAGGCAGAAATTAACTGAAGCCATATTATCTGGTAAAGAACTGAGAAAAAAAAGTAAAGTGCTCAGAAGGAAAAAAGACTCTTGACCAGGAAAGGTCAGCCCTGTCAAGTTAGAGGACAGATGGGTCATGGGGAGAGAGAAGAAGTGCTCTGGCATTAGGATTCTCTGATGGAGGACAGCTTTGAAAAGGGGTTAAAGGACAGAGAGAGGACTCAGACCATTACCTGTCCAAGCCTGCATTCTTCTGGGTATTAAATTAGGTCACAGGCAGAATTCTCTCTCCCCAGCCCTCTACACAATGTACAGAAATGACCACTTACTAGTAGGTGATATATCATCAAAAAAAGCAAAACGACCTAAACTCTCCTTAAGTACTGTTCCATACTAGGAAGGAAGATGCCTTATCTATTCCTTAGAGCACATAGCTCCCAACAGCCTTCCCAGCTCTACCTGTATTAGACATTTCTTCTGAAAGTATATAGAACAGATCTACCAGAGCCCAGATGATTAGCTCTCTTTGCTATCCTATGAGTTTTGAACCCAGAAGCAACTTCCAATACTGAAATAAATAACAATATATTTTCAGCAAGTGCCTCAACCCTATAATATAGTGCCTAAAAAATGGTCCAGGAAGTTCAGAGCATACGTGATTTCTGAGACACGCCATGTGTGCTGGAATTCATAATCTTATTAATATTCTATTATTGCAGTTACTATTAACCAACTTGCATAGAATTACAGTATTTTGATATTTTAACCATTGGTACATCTATGCTGATGTGTACTGGCTAATTATTAAATGAGGAGGCTCTCATGTCTTATGCTGACTCTGAAAATGGCACTGGACCCCACCAGCTGTAAGCCTCCTATCAGGACTGAACATCACTGTGTAACACTTGATAAAAAGAAACATTCTCCTAAAGCCTATAAAGCATCATACACAAGGAGTCCTAAGTGCGAGTTTGAAAAAAATACTATGTATAACCAAAACATGTTCTGTGCTTTTTAAATGTAACATGTAAAATGTCACTTACCATATGAGGCACAACAAATTGATCACACGATAAAATTTTATTATAAATTCTGAGTATTGATTAGCAGAATGAACTGAATTCCTGTTTGTTTTTCTATTGCTTTGTCCCAGAAAGTTTTAATACTTGGAGAATGTGGTATTTGCTCTGCAAACAAAAGCATCACAGTACCTTATAATGTCTATTCATCACGGCATCATGTAGGGGAGTGATCTGGTACATTCCTTTGATATTTACATCCGCTCCACCTTTTAAAAGTTCACATGCTGTCTCATAAAATCCTCCTACACTAGCTTCATGAAGTGCTGTCCAACCTATTATACAAAAAGGAAATGGTATTTGTTTATATTTACACCCTAATAATGTTTTGTGCTTACCCTTAAAATAAAAGCCCCAATTCTAAGTCATTTCTTTAATATTTTGATTATATGAGATAAGATAATATCACTGTGAAATCAACTTGTATTATTTAGTATATGTAATAAATCTTAGGGACAAATCAAATAACTACCCTCAACTCTGCTGTAGAAAAATATGAAAAGAAGTAAAATATTTAAAACTACTCCTGCCCTCCTCAAATAAAAAGGCTGTCAAGAGGTTATCATTAGCTCATAAAGAATGCTGGTTGCAGGTTACTTTTCTACAGAGAAGAGTGGGAAAAAGCTTTATTTCTAGCTCAAGGTACTTCTATTAAAGTAATCCAGGAGTTCCCTGGTGGTGTAGTGGCTTAAGGCTTTGTCGCTGGCGCTGTCAGCGCTGTGGCCTGGGTTTGATTGCCGGCCAGGGAACTAGCCACATACAAAAAAAATAAATAAAATAAAGAAGATTTACTTCATAGATATTTATAAATATATATATATAAATAAAGTAATCCAACTGGCAGGACTCCATAGAAGTCAATTCAAAAGTATTTATTTCTTTTCTCCTTATTTGCAAAAAGCTATTTACAGTAGTTCACTAACAAACCACAAATGCGCCAAGAAAACTGATCATCAGATAAATATTCTTTTTCTCTCTTTGCCAGCAACAATGGTATACGTTATGGATATATACTAAATTCCAATAAATCATATGACTGATGCAAGAAAACCGAAAAGTTTCATGTTGTAAGTGTAGTTCATTAACTCTTTCCAGAACTTTCTCTATAAGCGAGGGTTTCTCAATCTTGGCACTAACATGTTGGGCTGGATAACTTTTTGTTGTCCTGAGCATTCCACCATATGCCAGTAGCACCCCGTCCTTCCCAGTGGTAATGACCAAAAATGTTTCCAGAACCTGCCAAGTGCTTCCTGAGAGGCAAAATTAAGAACCCCAGTTAAGAACCACAGTCATAAATGTTACAGAAGGAGTTTTTCTCACAGTATTAAATGGAAAGCACAGAGGAAGAAATAAAGATCACCAATATTTATAGTGAACAGAGAGCTTTCTTCCTATAAATTTCCTTAAAACGCATATGGCTACTTAAAGCAAAAATTATAATATTATGCATTGGGGTTTCTAATGTATATAAATGTAATATATATGACAGCTGCTTAATAAAGGATATGTTCAACATACATTCATTTTATATGGAGTTTTACAATATTAACACCCAGAAGACTGAAACATTAAAGATCTACAAGGGCTGTCTGGAAAAACAATCCAGCCATAAATGCCTCTATTTTTCATATTACATGGCTGGATACTTTCCGGACAACCCTTGTATATTGTAATCCCTACAATATCCATTACAAAATAATGCAGACAAAGAAAAAAACAAACAAACAAAATAATAGATGAAGTGCAAAAGAAACAATGAGTGAAATGACAGTCCTAAATCTAGCCATTTACATTAAATGAAAATTGACTAATCACCCCAATTAAAAGGCAGAGATTGTCAAAATGGATGAAGTAGCAAAACTGGGTGTTGTTTACAAGAAATACATTTTAAATATAAAGACATAGGTAGGTTAAAAATAAAAGGATAGGAGCTCCCTGGTGGTGTAGTGGCTTAAGGCTTCGGCGCTGTCAGCGCTGCGGCCTGGGTTCGATTCCCAGCCAGGGAGCTACCCACATACCCCCCCAAAAAAAGTGTGTGTGTGTGTGTGTGTGTGTGTGTATATATATATGTATATATATAAAATAAATAAAAGGATAAAAATGATATAGCAAATAGACAAGAAGTCTAGACTGTCTATATTAATATATAATCTATAATATATATAAAGTATATTAATATATATTAATATGTGAAGTCTACTTTACATATTAATATTAATATCCTAGATAAAGAGAGTTTATAATGATTAAAAGGTCAATTTATCAGAAGACATGACAATTATAACTTTGTATGTACCTAATAACTGAGCTTCAAAATATAAGCAAAAATTGATAACATTAAAGAGAGAAACAGGGAGTTCCCTGGTGATGTAGTGGCTTAGGGCTTCGGTGCTGGCGCTGTCAGTGCTACGGCATGGGTTCTGTTCCCAGCCAGGGAGCTACCCACATACCAAAAAAGCAAAAAAAAAAAAAAAAAAAATCTTCCCACAAAGAAAACTGTAGGCCCAGACAGTTCCACTCTTAAGTTCCGCCAAACATTTAAGGAAGAAAAAAACCCAATTTTATACAAATTCTTTCAGAAAACAGAAGAGAATACTTCTTAACTCATAACTTCATAACTGCATAACCCTGATACCAAAAGCATTAACAAGAAATTTATAGACCAATAAAATCAACGGTGACATTCAAAAATCCTTAACATAATATTAGCAAATCAAATTCAGTGATATATAAGAAGAATGATACATCATGACAAAGCACCCATTCCTCATAAAAACTCTCAGTAAATTGTGTGTGTGTTGGGGCTAAAGTAAAGGTTGCATTTGAAAGATACATTGCAGGTGACTGATGAAAATGGTTTGTAGACAACGTTTTGGAAGCACTGCCCTCTGCAATCTGTGGGATGCAGTAGACAGAAGTATAAAGATCAGAACTAAGATACAAAGTGAGAAGGAAAATAGAAAACAAGGAGAGTTCAAAAAGAATATGGGAAGGATAAAAAATTAATGAAGGTCACAGAATTATCTGGGGCTGTGAAGAGAAGGTGTAAACTAACTGGCAGAAGACAAGCAGGAAGAGCAACCAAGGGTGTTAATGATGGCATGAAATAGAAAGTGCTAATGAAAAGACACATGTGGTGGTGAACACATAATGCAACATACGGACTATGTATTGTAGAATTGTAACCTAGAACCTATATAATTTTTACTAACCAATGTTACCCCAATAAATTTAACAACAACAAAAAAGACACATCTTCAGAGATGCTTGGGAAATCCATAAAATCAAGTTAGCAGCATGTAGAGGTACTCCTGAACTTAAGGAGCAAGTGGTTTATCTAGCAAAGAAGGACTCAAGATTGAGGGTTTTAGGAAGACGGTAGTTGACCTGGCTATGTGTATGAGATTTCATAATTACAACCTGTTAAAATCCTGATGATAGCAGAAACCCAAGCTTTGCTAAAGTTAAGTAGTGGGGGTGCACTTGTAATCACCTGCTTGTCCATGGATCGAGCTATTGATCTCCGCATTATCATAAAACTTTTTGTGGGAGTTCCCTGATGGTGTAGTGGCTTAAGGCTTCAGAAGTGGTGCTGTCAGCACTGCGGCCTGGGTTTGATTCCTAGCCAGGGAGCTACCCACATATCAAAAACCAAAAAAAAAAAAAACCAAAACAAAACAAAAAACTTTTTGAACTGCTTTATAAAGTGAGAGAGTCTAGAAACAATAGAAGTATGGGTACATCCAGGCTGGCCCAGTGCTGCTCAGTAACTTAAGTATTTCAGTGTCTTTAAGGAATCATCTCCTCCAGGAGAACGTGTAGGTTCTCACCACTAAGACTGTACCGGAGATCCAGCCTTGCAGAAAGACTGTTCTTTCTGAATTTCCTGGCCAACCCTCTCTACCTCATACTTCATATTCTCTTCTCTCCATTTTACTGGCCATTTCCACTGCTGTATATTTACCATTTTATCATGTTTCCCCCAAGTCCAGTGTACCATCTGCTCCTTTCAGCTTTTGACATCAGTTCTCTTTCATTCAAAGTTGAGGTTCACAGTACAATGCCCAAGCAAAGGCAGCAAACCAGCCTCAGGAACCCATCCTCGGGTGTAACGCCACTGCACACAGCCCACCTCTTCTCCTGCTCCCGCCACCCTGTACCACTTCCCAGAGAGATGATGGTGAAGAGCTACGTGTGTAGGAAAATTACCTGAAAACTTTCTGTTTGAGACTTGCCTCGGCCATCTTTGCCATACTTTCATAGGAGTGACTCATCTGAAACTCCAAACCACTTCCAAAATAACTGTGGGTGGTAACCTCAACTTACCAGCATAACTTGGTTGATTAACATTTCCACCTGTTTTAATACAGTGATGAACAAGATCAACATCATTCCACAGAGCAGCCTTATATAGTAAGTTCTCTCCAAAAATGTTTCTCCGGTTAATGCCAGAGAGAGATATTTTATTCACCTTCATGTTTTCTGAAATAAGGGAAGGAATAAAAGAAAACAAAAAATAATAATCCTTATTTAAAAATCAGGAAGAATACAGGTAACAAGATGAATCCAGTCAACATTTAAATGTCCTTTAACATTTCCTATAGTATAGGTTTGCTGGAGTTCTTTCAGTTTTTATATGTCTGAAATTTTATTTCACCTTCATTTTTGAAAGGTATTTTACTGGCTATAGAATTCTATGTTCTAGTTACAGAGTGCAGGGAATAAAATTTCTTTTAGAACTTTAAAACTGCCGCCCTACTGTTTTCTTGCTTGCATCACTTCCAACAAGAAATCTGATGTCATCCTTGTCTCCTTTACACATAACATGCCTTTTTTTCCTTATCAGTACATGTATATCACGTATATGTTCTTTAGATTTCTTAAACGACTGAATATTATTTCATTGGTTATATTATAATTTATTAACTATTCACCTAGTTTAGACTGTTTTTAGTCATTTTATTACAATAAATAATGCTGAGATGAATATCCTTATGAAGTATCTTTACATACAAGGGTCCAATAGAAGTAACCCTGGACCACATACATGAATGTCTCCCACAAGATGGACAACAATTTGAACACTTCACCTAAAATGTGCTTGAGTGTGATATTGTTATTTTACAGGATTACAAGCCTATGATTTTGTAATAAAAGATTTGGTATAGATTATCATCTCATAACAAAGGGGTGTTATTTGTGCTGGACCCTGTATTTAAGCATGTATACTTATGGAATAAATCTCTTTAAGTAGAATTGCTGATTCAAAATAATTGTGACTTAAACTTATGATGAATGTAAACAAACTGCCTTGTAAAAAGATGGAACAAATTTAAACTATTACCAACAACACATGAGAATGCTTACTTTTTCCAGATTCTTGCCATTGGTAATTCTCAAATGTTTAAATGTTTGGCATTCTCTTAGGTGAAAATTACAATTCTTAAATTGCATTTCCTTAACCATGAGTGACATGCTAATCTTATCAGGTATTTATACTTTATTTAAATTTTTTTCTGTGAACTGCTTGTTCATGTCCCTTACCCATTTTTTATTTATCTTTTATCCTTACTGTTTTGTAAGAGCTCTTTGCATGCTAATAAAATTAACCCCTGGCTATGTATTATTAGTATTTCTTCTGTGTTTGATGTTTGGTTTTCTTTAGGGTATTTTTCCATACAATTTTTAAAAAATGTGTGTAGTCAATTTTATCATTCTTTCCCCACCTGGCTTCTAGGTTTGAATCATTCTTTTAAAAGGCTTTTTCTACTCCAAGATTATAAAAGATCCACTTATGGAATTTTTTCTTTTCATTTAAATCTTTGGTCAAGCTAAAACTAAATTTAGTATAAGGAATGTTATAGGGATCCAATTTTGTTTGTGTTTTTCACTATTTATTGCTTGGTTCTTTTTGCCACCAATTTAAGATGCCATCTTTATCACACGCCTGCCCTCATACTCCCACTGTATCTGGCTTCTACATCTAAACTCCTTATTTTGTTTTGCCTATTTGTGTGTCTATTCCTCTGCCATTACCAAATTATTTTAATTTCTGACTTTTTAATTGCTAACATGTTAGATGGAGCAAATTCCTGCCTGACTCTCCCCTTGCTTTTTTTTTTCATAATTTTCTTGACTAGTTTTTCATTATTTACTTTCCAGCTGAAATTTAGTATCATATAACATTTTCATAGCCTGATTAACCAAAATAAAATAAAACAATTAACAAATAAACAAAAACCTGTTTTGGATTGAACTCTCATGCATTTACAGAATAATTTAGAGACAAGTATATTTCTTATAGCACCGAATCTTTATGGTCAAGAACAAGGTTTTTCTTTATATTTATTCACGTCTTTTTTTTTTTTTTAATGTCTCTGAGCAGAATTTTTAAACCTTCTTCTTATAGGTATGGTACATTTCTTATTAGGTATATAAGTAGATACTTCTCTCTTTGTAACCATTATAAATGAGTCTTCAATTTTCTAACTGGGTAATATTTACATAGTATATGAAAGATATTTACTTTGTCTTCTTTTGGTTTATTGAATTTTAAAAAACTTTTTATTTGTAAATAATTTCAGATTTAGAAAAAAGTTGTTAAGTAGAACAAAGGATTCACCCACTGCTAACATTTTGCTACCATCTTAAATAATTCTATCACCCTCTTTTTATACACACACACACACACACACACACACACACACGCGCGCGCACAGAAATACATAAAGAATAACTTATATATACCATGCCCCATTACTAATACTTAAGTGTATATTTTCTAAAAAGGACATTCTTTTACACAAACCAATCATTAAATTCAGGGAAATTTAACAGTGATACAATGTTATATTATTTAATTTATAGTCCATCTTTCAATTTTGCCAACTGCCCTAATATCTATTATTTTTAACCAGTCTTTCTAGATTCTTATGTTTCTTTCTGATAGTTTTTTACTTCATTTTTTGAAGTTTTTTTTATAAGGCTATAGAAATAACATCAAGGAATAATAAATTTTGCCTTCTCCTTTCCTCCATTTAGTCCTCTTGGTATGATTTTTCAAAGTCTTATGCTAGGTTGGTCACACCACAAATAAGTCAGACATCGAAATTTTAAAAAGATTCTGTAATTATTCTCTTCAAAGTATAAGTATGGAAAAAATACAAGTGTATGAGCCAAAAGTTCAGGATCAAGTCCTAGTTATACCACTAATGAGCTGTGTAATGCTGTAGAAAATCCTTAACCTCCCTGAATTTCCTAATCAGTAAAATAAGAAAGTTGAGATAGATAATATCTAAATTCTTTCTATTACCAGAAATCTATGTTTCTGTAGGTTACTTACTTAAAGAAATAGAAAAAAAAATTTTTTTTAATTAAAATAAAATACGCCTTACTATTTTTTCTTGCAAGTTTTTTGTTTTTCCAGATCTGTTCTTCACTCTTGAATCTGGATGAATGCATATTCTTCCTTTTACTCTTAATCACTATAGCAGGATCCTGCATTCTTGAAAAATAAATGTATTTTTAAAATAACTCTCATGTTCTCTACAAACATTCACAGATGATCATACCAAATTTTGAGTGAATTTGTAAACCCAAAGGTATTTACTGAGCTGTTGTCAAGCACCATGGCAATTTTAAATAGGAAGATAGCTCCTAAGTAAACTGCAGATATATCTGTGACAGGAATGCCAGTTATTATGGTTTCTAGACTTTCTTTGTGCCACCTGTGGGTTTCTCTCCTTTATGTGTAGTTACCTACAAGTGTGAGCATTCTGAGTCTCTTGCCCCTCACTCTTCAAGTTGATATGCGACTACCCACTCTATTCATCTTCTAAGAACAGATGCAAGAAAAAAGGACTTGTCATGTGGTATGGTACTGATCAAAAACTGCAAAAATACTGGCATAGAAGCAGACACATAGATCAATGGAACAGAACAGAGAGCCTGGAAATAAACCTATGTATGTATGGTCAATTAATTTATGACTAAGGAGCCAAAAATATATAATTGCAAAATAATAGCTTCTTCAATAAATGGTATTGGGAAAACTAGATAAACACATGTAAAAGAATGAAACTGGACCGTGATCCTAAATCATACACAAAAATTAGTTCAAAATGGATTAAAAACTTGAATGTAACACCTGAAACCATAAAACTCACAGGAAAAAACATAGAAAGTAAGCACTTTCACAATGGTTTTGGCAATAACTTTATGGGTTTGACACCAAAAGGCAACAAAAGCAAATAAAAGCAAAAATAAACAAGTTCAACTACATCAAACTAAAAAGCTTCTGCAGAGCAAAGGAAACCATTAACAAAATGAAAAGGTAACCTACCAAATGGAAGAAGATATTTGCAATTCATATATCTAATAAGGGTGTTTTTTTTGTTTTTTTTGTATGTGGGTAGTTCCCTGGCTGGGAATCGAACCCAGGCCGCAGCGTTGACAGCGCCAGCACCGAAGCCTTAAGCCACTACACCAACAGGGAACTCCCTAAAAAGGGTTTAATATCTAAAATATATAAAAAATTAATACAACTCAATAGCAAAAAATAATTTGATTAAAAATGGGAGAGTAACTAAAAAGACATATTTCCAAAAAAGACATCCAATGGCCAATGGAGGTATACAAAAAAGTGCTCAACATCTCTAACCATCAAGAAATGCAAATGAAAACTACAATGAGATAACACCTCACATCTGTTAGAATAGCTATTATAAAAAAGACAAGAGATAGCATAACAAGTGTTGCTGAAGATGTGGAAAGGGAACCCTGTGCACTGTTGGTGAAAAACAGTATGGAGGTGCCTCAAAAAAATTAAAAATGGAACTGCCATTATGTTCCATTTTGGGTTATTTATCCAAAGGAAACAAAATCACTAACTTGAAAAGATATCTGCACCCCCATGTTTACTGCAGTATTATTAACAACAGCCAAGACATGGAAGCAACCTATGGATGGATGAATTGATAAAAACAACGTGATATATATATATACAATGGAATTATTATTCAGCCATAGAAAAGAAATCCTGCCATTTGTGACAACACGAATGGTCTTGAGGGCATTATGCTAAATGAAATAAGTCAGACAGAGATGGACAAATATTGCACGATCTCACTTATATGTGGAATCTAAAAAAAAAAAAAAAACAATACTCTAAGTCCAACTTCTGGATCAGTTGGGTTAGGGACATACTTTGACAAAGCAGTAAATGGTGATGTCTGGGTAGAGGAAAAGAAGTCCCAGAGGCTTAGGTGTTAGCTATGGAGCAATGGAGTATGGGGTAGGGAAGGTGGGAAAAGAGATGTTGTCACATGATATGGCTAACGGAGAAAGGTAAGCCTTAGAACATGAATCAGCTTACCACTACCACCTATGGCTTTGAAAGGGCACTATTGTTTCTTACTATATTACCAGCTCATTAATACAAATAGACAGTCATTACAGGATACTAGCGAGAACATAATTTACATATTAAATAGTTAGTCATGGATTCCTCAGCATTCCTATTCTCAAATTCATGCCTTTCTAAAATACTTCAAGGGCACAGTTCAGGTTCATGTTGATACATTAAAGTTTACTTTTGTCTATAAAAAAGATGTTTGTTAAAAGTTGTAATTTCAGTACCAATTGCACAGACTGCTTTACTGGGTGAACTTGTGATCCCTAGCCTGATATGGAGATGGGAACTTTTCCAACATGGTTATTTCCACTGACATTCTGATGAAGTTAATAGACACAATTTACTGGAAGCACTGTATTTGAGTTCTCAGTAGGGGTGGGTGTAAATAATATTAACTTTTGTAATGCAAAACCATAAAAATCAATTAATTTTATTTATATCATAAATAAAGTCATATTAATAATTTTTTAAACCTAGCTCATAGATAGAGAAAAAACTGGTGGTTGCCAGAGGTGAGAGGTAGGGAATGGGTGAAATGGGTGAAGTGTCACAAAGTATAAACTTCCAGTAATAAGATAAATAAGAATGTAATGTATAGCATGTTGACTATAGTTAAGAATACTGTATTATATATTTGAAATTTGTTAAGAAAGTAAATCTTAAAAAGTTCTCATCACAAGAACAAAATGGTAACTGTGGTGATGGATGTTAACTAAAACTTATTTTAAAAAATAGCATTATGCTGAAACACAACACATCTCCCATTACTTAGTTTTAAAAATAAAAAAGATAAAAGAGTTTTCTGGGTTAAAAAAAAAAAGCAACAACACTATAAACTAAAGTTCTTTACTCATGGGTAACGTACACTGACTCTAATGTCCCAAGCACAGAATTATCTGTAAGGTCTGCATACCTGAAATTCTCAGTTGAAGACTTATTATTTGCATTCTCACAGCCAAGTATTTTTGGTAAAATCTTTTCTGCCTTCTTATACATGTCATCTATATGTTCTGGGTATCTGCCTGCTTTAATTCTGGATGATCTCCTTAGCACACATGGAGTGTCCTGGTCTGAGCTATTTTCCACTGGATTTGAAT
Organism: Lyroderma lyra; assembly: GCA_004026885.1. Taxonomy (NCBI): domain Eukaryota; kingdom Metazoa; phylum Chordata; class Mammalia; order Chiroptera; family Megadermatidae; genus Lyroderma; species Lyroderma lyra. The sequence goes on along the minus strand of PVJL010000168.1, from coordinate 412,327 downwards.
TTCCTTTATTATTCAGTGGATCACAAGAGATGACATTTTGATGAACCAAAGTCTGCAATACAAATGAATGTGGGTCTTCTAGAGTCTGTAATAAAATATAAACACATACACAAATAATTACAACAATGCAAAAAAATTAAAACTAGAAGAAATTAAGTTTTATCTTATCTGCTGATTACAAGAAAATGCCTCTTACATAAGTATAAAAATCCAGACAATGAGCATTTCACCTCAAGGTTCAGAATATATATTCTTTTCAAATGCATATGGAACATTATCCAAGATAGAACACATGTTAGGCCACAAAACAAGTCTCAGTAAGTCTAAGAAGAATGAAATCATATCAAGTGTATTCTCTGACCACAATGGTATGAAACTAGAAATCAATTACAACCAAAAAACTGAAGAACACACAAATACTTGAAGGCTAAATAACATGCTAGTAATAATGAATGGGTCAACAATGAGATCAAGGAAGAAATCCAAAGGTACCTTGAGACAAATGAAAATGTAAACACAACAATCCAAAAATCTATGGGACACAGTGAAAGCAGTCCTAAGAGGGAAATTCATAGCAATGTATGAATGTTTCTTTAGGCCTACCTAAAGAAACAAGAATAATCTCAAATAAACAGTCTAACTTTATACCTAAGGGAAGTTGAAAAAGATCAGCAAACAAATCCCAAAGTGAGTAGAAGAAAGGAAATAATAAAGATCAGAGCAGAAATAAACTAAATAGAGGCTAAAAAAACAAACAAAACAAAACACTGCAGAAGATCAATGAAACAAAGAACTGTTTTTGTTCTTGAAAAGATAAACAAAACTGACAAACCTTTAACCAAACTCATCAGGAAAAAAAGGGAAAGAAACCAAGTAAATAATATCAGAAATGAAAGACAAGTGACAACAGAAACCACACAAATACAAAAAATTTTAAGAAAATTATATGAGCAACTATATGTCAATGAATTAGACAATCTGGAAGAAATGGACAAATTCTTAGAAGCATATGGTCTTCCAAGGCTGAATCAAGAAGAAACAGAAAATCTATACAGACCAATTACAACTAACAAAATCAAATCAGTAATCAACAAGCTCCTAACAAACAAAAGTCCTGGACCAGATGGTTTCACAGGTGAACTTCTATCAAACATTAAAAAAAGAATTAACACCTATTCTTCTCAAACTATTCCAAAAAATTCAAGAGGAGGAAAGGCTCCCACATTCATTTCATGGGCCATCATTACCCATATTCCAAAACTAGAAAAAAACATTACAAAAACAAAACAAAACAAAAACAAAAACAAAAATTATAGGTTGATATACCTAATGAACACGATACAAAAATCCTCAACAAAATATTAACAAACTGAATTCAGCAGTACATTAAAAAGATCATACACTATGATCAAGTAGTATTCATTCCAGGAATGGAAGATTGGTTCAACATCTGCAAATCAATTAACGTGATACACCACATAAATAAAATGAAAAATAAAAATCATATTATCATTATCAATCGATGCAGAAAAAGTGTTTTACAAATGCTGCTTCTGTGTCAATTGATATGACAATATGATTTTTGATAAAATATAGTATGGAAAACATGTCAGTAATACTGTAAAAACTATGTATAGTGTTAGATAGGTACTAGACTTATCAGGGGATCACTTCATAAATTATATAAATGCTTAACCACTACACTGTACACCTAAAACTAATATAAAATAATAATGAATGTCAACTATAATTAAAAGTATACATATATATAGTCACAGAATGTAAAGTACAGTATAGGACCATGACTCTTTTTTTTTTTTTTTTTTTTTTTTTTTTTTTTTTTTTTTTGCTTTTTGGTTTGTGGGTAGTTCCCTGGCTGGGAATCGAACCCAGGCTGCAGCGCTGACAGCGCCAGCGCCGAAGCCTTAAGCCACTACACCATCAGGGAACTCCCATAAAGTACACTATAGGGAATATAGTCAATAGTGTTGCATTAGCTATGTATAGTGTCAGATGGATAGTAGACTTGTTAGGATTATCACTTTGTGAGATGTGTAAATATCTAATTACTACGCTGTTTTGTATACCTAAAACTAACAATAAAAAAAAATCTATTTCAAAAAAAATTAAGTAGTGTTACATTAGCTGACACAAAAGATAACCAATTAAATTTAAAAAACACGTTGCAAAGCATTGTATATAATATAATCCCATCTATATAAGATAAATTTACATTGACTATGCATAGAAAAAATTGGAGACATATACACCAAAGTATTAGGAGTGATTATCTCTAGAACATGGAATTATGGGAGGCCTTTTCTTACTATATTATTATGTATTGCTTTAACATTTAGATTTTTTATAATGAGAATATATTACTATTTTAATCAGAAAAAAATAAGGATTTTTTTAAATTGTCAACATGAAAATGGGACTCAGTAAGAGGTAGACCACTGCAGGGACTCTGGGCATACTACAGGAATTCTAAACCCCAGAAAGTGTGCCACCTTATGGTAGTCTCAAATACAGCATACAAAGTTCTGTTAATGCCAAGAATAATTTTCCCCTCTCTTAGCTGCTCATATTCTATGGGCTGCTTAGATTCTATGTCCAACTAGAAATAAATGTCGGGTATCCCATCTTTACATAAAGGAAAATTATCGTAAAGAATTCTTTCCTCTCTATATATAAGCAATCTAAAGATCTATCTTCTCAGGTCTTCTGGGGAGAAACTCACCTATTTTAACTTTTATCCCCTTGAAAACCCTACCCCAAGAATTTCTAAAAAGACCACTAAGTCAAAAAATATCTCAGAGTGCGGGTATATGAGTAGAAAGTTGGAATTTAAAATAAAGTATATGGGCAATGAAGACTTGTTAAAGGTAACTATAAAAGGCAAAATCATAGACTCATGCTTACCTGCGTCATTGAAAGATGTTTGTCCTGCAACTCAGCTAACTTGGAATCTTGTTTAAATGGCGCAGTAGAACAAAGAAACTCAAAATTCACCTCTGTTTCATCAGTCTGGGACACGTTAGGCTTTATTCCTAAATATTCATTTTCAGCACTGAGACTGCTGCCTCTTTCTTTTCTGTGACAGATGGGTCCCGCTTTGGCTTCTGACAATGTGTTTAGGGCTGCTAACAGCTCAGCTGGTAATGCCTCATCCTTTGTGTTTTCTAGTAAGTCTCTAGATTGGCACGTCAAAGGTATTGATATGGAATTTGGAGAGTTGCTCAATGGATTCATTAACTGTCTAGGTTCAAAATCACTCATTATTTCAAACACTTCTTCTTGGATGATTTCGGGTGGTGTTAGTAACTTGTCTAAGGCAGACACAAAAGTTTCAAGAGAGCTTTCTTCATCCCTGGTTTCTTCAGAAGTTGTGGTCAATGCGACTTCATTTCTAGACTCAGAAAATGTATTTTGTGCTGCTAAGATCTTCTGTGGCTCTACTAACAATTTCTCCTTTATATCAACCATATCAGGTACTTTAATAGTAGTACCTGAGAGAAGACTCATTTCAGGAGAATCTCTGTCTCCACTTAGTTTCTGTGTATTCCAAAAAGAAATTCCATGAGTAAAGCATTCAAAGTAGTGTTTAAAATAAAAGTTTTCCAGTTTATCAAGTTGGTAGTTATCACTAAAGACTTTCCTTTTCCTTCCACCAATAAAAATACTCTTTACTATTAATACTTTCCTATACCAAATCACTAATGGATCTAAACTCATGGTTAAACATTTAATAGTGGACCAAGGGTAAAATTGGCAGGATCATAATTACAGAAGGCAAATTATTTGTTTAGCTATGTTTAAATTAACTGTGTTAAAAGAAGAAGCAGAAGATGGCATGGATAGTTAAATTAATTATCTCAAAATTTCACTGCAGTTAATGGTTGTCAAAAACTGTTGAAAATCTATTGAATTTTATAAAAATTATTAACCATAAATAAAATTGGTATAGTTTCATCTTCTTTTTATTCCCCATCCCTGTACTGAATGTGTAAATGTGAAGTAAAAAGGTCAAAGACAGGTGGGCAGAGAGAAAAAGAGAGGAAATGACATAGTTCTATGTAAATTTTATGAGCCCTAGCTACAAATGGTTCTGGGTTATGGTTGTTTTAAACAAAAAATACAAAACTTGTATTTCTAAATGACTATTATTTTTCAAAGACATCCTCTTAACAGGTCATATCTGTTCTCACAATTTATTCAAATATTATTAGACATCCTCTTTTGAAACTGCTTTCAAAATCTGTTTATAAGCCATTCAAGAAAACCAGTCTTAACCCTTTAAAGACACTGAACTTTTTTTCAACATTAAAAACTGTTCATTTGTTTGACCTTAAATAACAGAATGTGTTTTAATGACTTCTGGCTATTTCTAAAAACCAAATACACCTTCCAATGACGCACCACTCTGACAGAAGGCACTATAATTTGTAAGCCCTCTAATTAGTGATTTGATTTGAATAAAATAAGTGAAAACTATTTTATTCTTCCTCTCCTCCTTTCTACCTGCCACCATTTATCTTCTCTGTATATAGCATACAATGCTTAAGAAGATATATTTATTTAGCAGTAATGCAAATTATAATTTGTTCTGAAAAATAAGAGGACTTAGAAGGTATTCAAGAACCAGATCCTACCCACTCTTTAAGTCAGAGTTCAAGGTCTCTCTCCTATTTGAAGTCTTTATATCTACTAAATTCAAGGCCATAGACGTAATAAAGTATACAAGGGCTGTCTGGAAAAAATCCAGCCATAAATGCCTCTATTATTCATATTACATGACTGGATACCTTCTGGATAGCCTTTGTATACATTGAACACTGCCCTAACTGAAGGTTGAATGAATAACTACATAAAACATTAAATAAAGTATAAATATTGTCAAAAACATTGTATGAACTCAAATGAATGGCATAAACCACAGACCAGGTTTTGGGGGGAAACAAAAGGGAGTCAGTTGAGAGTTTTCATGATTGCTTTAAAAATGTTTGGTTAAACAAAGTGAAAAAGGTTTCTTTACCACAAAAATTTGCAGAGCATGTGCATTATAGATCTCTGAGGAGACTTTAGAATATAGTTTTCTACAAACTTCTTCGTTCAAAAAACATCCTTTTTCTCAAAAGAGCTATTATGTTATAGGATGCAAGTAAATGGGAAATACTGATATAGTGTAGTAAGTGAATGATGCATGCTGAAGCAGGAGCAATTACTTTGGTCAGGATCAGCAGAGTCATGAGAGAGCCACATAAAGGAAAAGGGACTTGAGTCAGAAATTGAAGACTTGTGAAGGAGTGAAAGAAGAGAGCAACTCATATTTATTAGGCACCAAGTAGGGGCCAGACACCATGAACTGTCAGATATTAGTCCTCACAATAATCCTGTGAAACAGGTATTACACTAGTAGTGTTTTACACTTGAAAATGACATATTTGCCCTTGCAACACACATCTATCTGGTTCCAAATTTTATGCTGTTTCCCTTGCTTTTGTGTTCCCAATCTAAACAAGGCATGGAGGAAGGAATGTAGATGCTACAGCTGAGATGAAGTAAAGTACAGGTACAGTAAGGTTGGCCTAGGGAGAAGTCCTTGGTTGTGTGAGTCAGTTGGGGGCAGAACCAGTCTTAAAGTGATTATTCCCCACAGCAACAAGTGGAAAGCAGTAAAAACAAGCACTCAATACATGGTTACTGATTAGCAACTGGAAGATGGGAAAACAGTATCTATAACAGAAGGAAATATCAAAGGAACTAGGGTAACAAACCAGCAGAAGGCATTTCTGCTACATCATCTCAGTAACTACTACTAGTTTGATAGTAAGTTATATGCTGCTCCTCTAGACAAAGAATAAGAGACTTACCAAGCTGTATAAGAGACACAGATCAAGAAAATACTATTTCATTAGAGATAAGGAAGAATAAATACTGGAAGGGGTAATTACACAAGAATAGATTTCTATCTATTGAAATTCCTGACTAGGGTAAGAGTCTAAATGGGCTCAAGACTAATCAACATAATTAATCTCCATAATCTCCACAGATAATCTGTTATATAAACTAACCTTTTCTGGGTGTGGCAAAACTTCAGGATCTTCAGCCTTAGGCCCTAGAAGATAACAACATATGTTTATATTCCAGTTTTATTAAAGCACTAAAAACATACACTCTCACTTGGCATTTCTTAATCATGTAACCTGAAATGACTCCTACAGACATTCAAATATTTTATAAATATTATAGCAATTTATTGATATAAAAGTATCATTATATTGGCAATGAAACAAAGGACAATTTTCCCACTTCTTAAAGAAAATGTACATGAAGCCAAGTAAAATTATAATTATTTGGAATTACTTTAGCTAAAAACCAACATTTCTATTTTGGTTGAGTTATTCTAAGTATTTGTAACTACATGAGGAATAATCCTATCTACCTTCTCAGTGTCATTATCTCCTCTATTACAGGTAACAGAATTCATGCTGTCGAGTTAGGCATGAAAAGGAATGCTCCATATAGGGTCCCAAAGAAGTAAGGATTGTCATAAATGTGATTTCACTTTCACCATCCACTCCTCACCCTACCATTTCTGAGGTGAGCTGGCTGACAGAAATTCATAGCAGGTTAAGAAGGATCAAGAAAAAAGATATTTCTCCTGCTCCATTCCTCTTGTCTCCAACCTTCACCATCAAGCCCAGGCACTCTGACAAGCTTAGGTAGGAATTCAGGGCTCACTGTCATTTCAAACATATATTTGAGTCATTCTTTTGGTTTCTTTTGATTAGGAGGTATCTAGAGCCAGAGTATAAGCAAGTGATTATCTGCTGAACCTCAGACTGCATCCTCACAAGCAAGACAGGTTTTTCAGGGAAAAAAATAAGCATAAATATGCTTACTGAGCTTTACATGCAGCAAAAACCTATAGTTTGGTTTTTTGTTCATTTTGGTTTTGCTTCACCTTTGCCATTCGATGATGAAAAGCTATGAACATTAGCTAGGAGGGTTAATATCAGGGCATTCTAATCCCTCACAGGATGATGAGCAAAAATAGTAAGAAGAAATAATTTCTTATCCTTGCATTAGAGTCCTCTGTACCAGGATATATTATACTATCTATACTGTAGTTATAGTATAGACATATGTATATATAGTATAGACATATAGACAATTTTAAACAACTATACCTGGTTGTTTAAAATTTAATACCAATAAAGGCACATTTTAAAACAACAAATATAGCAGTTGCTGGCCACCACCTGGCCCCTTAGGAGCCACCCACCCAGACAGCGCTGTGGGCCACACCCAAGGTCCTGGGAAGTTCTGGTTTGTTTAACAACCACGGACTCCCAAGTATAACAGCCACAACAAAGAAATCTCTCACTATGTGAACACATGAGTATGGAATTGTTCCAAGAAGCTGGAATCACCATTCTCAAAGGACATAGAGCTAAGTCACCAGATGAAGCTTATGAAATTGCCAAAAAATTAGGTTTAAAAGATGTGATAAAGGCACAGGTTTTAGCTGGTGGTAGAGGAAAAGGAACATTTGAAAGTGGACTCAAAGGAAGAATGAAGGTAGTTTTTTTTTCATTGTGCAATATATTTTAATTAAATTTATTGGGATGACATTGGTTAGTAAAATTACATAGGTTTCAAGAGTACAATTCTATACTATTTCATTTATATATTGTATTGTATACTCACCACCCAGTCAGGCAAGTTTTTTTAGACCAGGGGTCTCCAAAATGGGGGTCCTGGAGGTGGACTGAATCACCAGGGTGCACAAAGAAAACATTAATTTTCTTTCCAGAAGTAGCAAAAGCCATTTCCTCACAAATGATTGGGGAAAAGATGTTTACCAAGCAAACAGGAGGAAAGGGCAGAATTTGCAATCAAGTTTTGGTTTGTGAGCAAAGATGTCTCAGGAGAGAACACAACTTTGCAGTAATAATGAAGAGATCATTTCAAGGTCCTGTATTAATAGGAAAACCTCAAGGTGGTGACAACATTGAAGATGTTGCTGCAGAAACTCCTGAGGCCAAAAAACTTAGTGATATTGTAGAAGGCATCAAAAAGAAACAAGCTGTCTGCCTTGCACAGATGAGATTTCCACTTAATGTTATGGATTCTGTGGCAGAAGCCAGGGTTAAGCTTTATAAACCTTTTCTGAAATATGATGCAACCATGCTAGAAATAAACCCAATGACAGGATTCAGATGGAGCTGTGCTGCGTATGGATGCAAAGATTATTTTTATTCTAATTCTGCTTATGACCAGAAAAAAAAAATCTTTGGCCTATAGGACTGAGGTCAAAGGAGGATGAAAGGGACAAAGGCACAGCTAAGACCGATCTCAACTACATTGGCCTAGATGAAAATACAGGCTGTCTGGTAAATGGTGCTGGTTTGGCTACGGCCACAACAAATATAATAAAATTTCAGGGAGGGACTCCAGCCAACTTTCTTGATGGTGGTGGTGGCAGAGTCCTCAGAAGCATTTAAGCTTATCACTTCATATAAAAAGGTACTGGTTATTCTAGTCAACATTTTTGGAGGAATCATGTGGCATAATGTTACTACACAAAGTATAGCTGTGGCAGTAGAGGTTTTGGAAATAAAAATACCTATTGTGGTAGGATTAACAAAGAACGTGAGCTGATGATGCCAAGGCACTGATAATGGACACTGGACTTAAAATTGTTGCTGTGATAACTTGGATGAAGCTGCTAAAATGGTTGTAAAGCTCTCTGAAATGGTGACCTTAGTCAAGCAAGCTCAGGTGGATGTGAAAGTTCAGTCGTCAATCTGATCTGAGAACCTAGTGGATGGCTGAAGGTATTAAGTGTACTATAATTGTTAAAAAATACTGTGTCCTGTTTCTTTTCTCTTTAGTGTATGAAAGTTGCAATTGCCATCTAGGCACAAAAACGTTTAAAAGCATTTAGTGTGCATTTAATTCTAGTGTTAAGAATAGGCTGTTTGTATAAAGAATGTGTAATGCAATTATCAAATTTCTTTTGTTGCAGCCTTCTTTTTCACTTCTACATAATATCACTTGCAGTATGCTAGTTTATTATTATTGGGTACAACATTATTCATTGATATGAATCTTATGAATGAAATAAATATAAAGCTTTATTATTTCATATTAGAAATATATTACAATAACTAGCCTCATTTGTAGAGCAACATAATAAAACAATTTATATAAGAAATATTTGGGAGTTGCCTGATGGTGTAGTGGCTTAAGGCTTCAGCACTGGCACTATCAGCGCTGCGGCCAGGGTTTGATTCCCAGCCAGGGAGCTACCCACATACCAAAAAGCAAAAAAAAAAAAAGAAAGAAATATTTATCTTCAATACCAAATACCTAACTAAATATATCAATCACTATTTATAAACAGAGCTTTCAAACACTCCCCAGATATTCTTCTAAGTATTTTAGTGATGTAACTTGTTAATTATTTGAATGTTATAAAACACTAATAACTGCAAGTATTCCTGATCCTGTGGTATTAAGAAGAACCTATAGGTTTGTATCAAATAATGGTATATTTACTAAGGACTTGGCAGCAAAATTAATAAGGTCAATTTAAGTTAATAAAAATCTCCCAATGTGAAAAGATATATCTTCAATTATCTTTGCAAGGATATTTTTGTTTTTAATAAACTCACAAGTCTTTGGATAGAGGGTGGTGGTTGGAGTTCAAAGCAAAGAATAAGTTTTTATCTTCTTCCTCTTTCCCTGAGTTGTAAAGAAAGAACCCTCAAAGACTTCTACGTTTTTAACCAATTCATCATCAAAATGATCATTCTTTTAGGGCCAATAGTCTATTTTTGAAACTCAATAAATTAATATTATTAATATTATAGTAATTTGATTACTATATTTAAAAAAACAAATAGGTGGAATTCTCATTTTCTAGCTTCAAAATTTACTTAAAAACAGTTTTTACAAATAAAAAAAGAATTTTTCTTGAATTCTTGTCTCTGTTTAGTAAATTATCAAAAGATCCTGTACATTTTCTACTTACCATTTGAAAGAGATAAAATGTAATATATGAGAAATAATTCTAAAGTGTGAAATAAAAATAAAATGCTCAGAGAAGCTGAATTTTAGCTCTTAAACTATTTCAAGGTCAATGTTATCACATTTAGTAAAGATAATTTACTTATTTTGATCATCCTACAATTTAGTTAGAATTACTCTTTCAATTGGGAGGGAGAAGACAGGATTGTATTAGAATGGAGTCAGCTATACTAGCTAACAATTTGATAACTTCTTTATATATAATTTAACCTACAGTCTAGGATGATAATAAAATGAGCTTCATGTTCTGAAGAGGGAGCTATGAATTGCCAGAAGGGAAGGGAATTACCAATGCTATCTGTCTCTAGTCACAGAAGCTTCATGGCAACAAGAACCACCACAAAGCTGCCATTTTGGTGCCCATGGCATTTTTAAAGGAAGAGCCAGTAAAAAACTTGTGACTAAGATGTTCAATGACGGTGGTGGTAAGAGTGCACAGATACCAATAACATTATAAGGCATTAAGGGCTCTCAGAAGGTCAAATGGGTAGGAAGACAGAAGTGTGGGAAATGCAGGACATAGTGGAACCTTGTTTTTCTATAAATACTGTGATTGAGTACCAGAAAATGAGAATACATCTTCTGTCTAAATATTGCTGACACCTGTTATCATAGTCAAACCCAAAAGAGGAAAAGGAATGCCCAAGGCATGTTTTCACCCATGACACCTCTCTCTCAAATTGCTCGAAACATACAAAAAAAAAAAAAAAAAAGACTTCAACCTCTAACATGGTGCCTCTATAGCTTTATGACTATTTCAGTCTATTTATAAACTGCATCTTGTAAAAGATGCTAAATAGGTTTTCACTACATTTGGAAGGAATATTTGGCATAGTCTGAATCATATTAGGCTATTTGCTATTGTCATATCTTAAAAGTCAGAGAGGCTTTTATACTTGGAGAGAAACAGCCACTACTATTCGGGTTTATATTTGTTTAATGGTCAATCTATTACACTTCTATATCTAATACATAAAAATTTGAAAAGTACTGTTTCTTTAACATTTAAACATTAATTACAAACTTAAATTTCCTTAAATAATTTAAACTACAAATTTAACATTTTTTACCACTTCAAACATATTAACTATTAGATAAAACACACTTGAATATAATGGTTATAAAACTTATTATTGCTCTTAGCCTAATTCTAAAATAACTAGGTCAGTGAGAGAACCATTGACCTAGCTCTCTATCCTTTTAGCACTGCCCTCAGACATCCTTGATAGCATCTTTGCTTTCCAACCACAGTAGGATGTTTCAGACCCATCCTAGTATTTTCATGCTCCAAGACAGATCAGCCATCCTTTAATGATTCCTGGTTTATTTAGCATTCATACATCCATAGCACCCATATACTTGGCATATAGCAGGCTCAATACATGTTTGTTAAAATAATATAAACAAATAATATTACAGACCAAAATCTAGGTACTGGGAATGCATGCAAGAGTTGGTAATGGGCATAAGTGGTACTGCTACTGTAGCAGCAACAGAGTAGGAAAAAAGCTTTTAAAATTTAACTTTTTCTATTTCAAGTTACCATGTCCTTGTGCCCTTTTATTACAATACTGGATTTCACTGGCCACTAATAATACTACATAGTCTACAACATACATATGAGTAATATTCACTGTGGAGGAGTCACTAGAGACACCTCAAAGATAAAGACAGTTGAAACCCAAGTTAAATGGCCTGTGTGACTGCCTATCAAGAAAAGTATGACATACATATTAAGAATGCTATGAACAGAGAAAACAAACATTGTTTTCAAATTTGAATCCCAAAATTACAAGTCAAAAGAGTAGACATTTGGAGTAGCAAGTCGATTGTATCTGAGTTTATGCAGCTAATACAGGTCAACAGTCAACACTGATTTCATAGCAATGTGTAGTAGACTAATCCAACTGTAAATAAACCCATATCTAACTAAGCCTTCTATTTTTAGGCGAAGACAAATTTACTTTTTATGACTGTACACATGAAAACATACCTTGAATGCTTTGGTGTTCCAGTGAAAGTTCAGCTTGAGAAAATGACACGGTGAACATTGGACTTTTTCTAATCCTAAAATATAAACCAATTAATAAATATATACATATAAATTTTAAAATAGAAAAATATTTTCATTCAAATACAATTTAAACATTTTTCTTCATTTAAAGGAATTTCAAAATAGAGTAAGTTGTTTTTTGGGCTACATCATACCAACAAATACTACCAATTTGTTAACATTAACATTTCAAGTAGTTGCAAAAATGAAGGAGAGAGCTGAAAAATTAAAGAACAAACTTCAAATGTAAGCAAGCTGAACTACATTTCAGTCTGAAAGTAACTTTGGAGATGACTGTCTGCCAAATGGGGGGGGTGGGGTCAGGGGAAAAAAATTGGTCTTGAATTATGTAGTCTGGCTATCTAAATTCTCAAAATAACACTGAAAATTTGTCATTATAGTTTTATATGTAAGTGAAAGTCACTAATGAGAAAATTCTCAGACATTATCATTCTTATATTTCACAGTAGGCAAAAAAAAAAAAAAAAAAGATAGGAAATATTGAAATGAAGAAGGTGAAAGCAAAATAAGAGTAATCCCTAATTTGCATTTTGATTATCCACCCTAGGATAATTAGAAGTTGATTGAAGAAAAGCAATCAGTTAACTATTTTTTTCTCAATCTAATTTACTACATAAAATGCAATCAAGATATTCTTTTTTAAAACAATAATAAAAGCCTCTAGTTTCAGCTGTTTTAAGAGCAGTTTTTATGGACCAGACATATCTACTTAAATCCTAAGCAATAATAATAAATTGAACATTTGGTCCTGTCTAAAATAGAAGTGATCAACATATGCTATCTTGAAAAATGGAAATAAAACTACTCAGATAGAATAATTTCTATTAGGCAAATAGAAAAGAATGCTGGTTTTTTTCCCTTAAAATGTGATTCTTTGAGAAGAACAAGTTGATTGACAATAAAATAAAATAGTAGTTTGAGTAAATAACAGAATATCTTTCCTTAATTATAAAGAATTTGACACATAATAGTCTGAAAATAGAGCAAATTTCCAACTAAATTATTTTAAAAAGCTATTTATATTAGGCAATACTGCAAATGATACACATACTGATATTAGAGAAATGATTAAATAAATTATAGTACGGTCAAGTTATACAGTGAAATATTATGAGGCCATTAAAACTCAAGTTTACAAAAATATTAATAAAATAATAAACTATTACTTAAAATTTAAAAATAGAATACAAAAGTATGTGTGGAATGATGCCAATTTTGTAGAAAATATGAAAAACAAAAATATAAAAAATATATATAAAGTCTAAAATAAAATGTAACAAAATGTTAACAATAGTTCTCTCTGGGCAGTGAGATTATGGATGCTATATTAGTCTCCTTTAGTCTTTTCATTTTGCATCTCTGTAAATGAACTTATATTGTTAATTAACAAGCTCTGACAATTAAGTTAGCGAACTCGTCCTAGAAAAAGTGCTACATGCCTCATTACTGAATATTACTATGGTCACATTCGAAGTACTCCCCTTGGGAAGCTATGCAATTGACACTAGAGCCTAGTCCACCCTTCAAAGCAATTATGGAACTCTTTCTGGAATGGCCATCAGAACTGTTGTCGTATGACACTTGATGTCCTGAATGTCATCAAAATGTCTTCCTTTCAATATTTCCTTTATCTTCAGGTAAAGAAAAAAGTCATTGGGGGGGCAGGTTAGGTGAGCAGGGGGGTTGTTTCAATACAGTTATTTGTTCACTGGCTAAAAACTCCCTCACAGACAGTGCTTTGTAAGCTGATGCATTGTCCTGATGCAAGAGCCATGACTTGTTGGTGAAAAGTTCAGGTCATTTTCGTGTAACTTTTTCATGCAGGCTTTTCAGCACTTCAAAATAATAACTTCGTTGACTGTCCAGCTGGTACAAAATCATAATGAACAATTCTTCTGATATCAAAAGTTTAGCAACATTGTTTTGACTCTTGATTTGGACTGACAGATCTTTCTGGTCATGGAGAACTAGCTGACTTTCATTGTGCACTTTGACGCTTTGTTTCAGGGTCCTATCGACACACCCATGTTTCTTCACCAGTGATAACACGGCCCAAAACACGGTCTTGTCTCTCCAAAAGGTCTTGGCAAACTTCAACTCTCCTTTGCGTTTTGTTCATCAGTGAGCTCCTTCGGGACCATTTTTGCACACACCTTTCTCCTGCCAAGATTTTCCCATTTCTCTATCGATGTTTACTTGGTTTGCTATGCTTCTCACAGTCAGTCAATGATTCTGATGCACAATTTGACAAATTTTTGCAATGTTTTCATCAGTTCTGCTTGTTACTGGCCACCCTGAATTTTCTTCATTAGTAACTCTTTCTCTAGCCTCAGAAAAATGTTTAATCCATTTGTACACTGCCGTTTTCTTCAGGACATTATCCCCATAAACTGTGAATAATGTGTCCCTGATTTCACTTCCACTCTTGCCAAATTTAACAAGAAGTTTAACGTTTGTTCATTACTCTAATTCAAGTTCTGACATGCTTGTGACAGCACACAAAAGCACAATAATGAATGTCACTCAGCAAGACTCTCCCACACATCGACACAAACACAGCTGTGAGACACAGATATATTAAGGTTATAAAACCTTAACGAGTTGTTTGTATAGTGCTGCCAATGTAAGTGCATGGTGGCAAATTCGTGAACTTAATTGTCTGACCTTGTATTCAGTAAAATGGTTTATTTTAAATGGCAATTCTCAAACTTTTTAAATTTGGACTCCTTTACACTCTTAAAAATTATTGGAGAACCCAGAGTGTTTCTGTTTATATGGCTTATATTTATTTATACTTCAATATTAGAAATTAAGAATTAAGAATTTTAAAAATAATTATCAATTTAAATTATAGTAACATGTTAATAATTTGTGAAAACTTTATTTTCCAAAATAAAAAATTAGTGAGAAAAATGGCGTTGTTTACATTTTAAAAAATCTCTTTAATGTATAGCTTAATAGAAGACAGCTGCTATTGCATTCAATCTTTTGCCATATATTGTTTTGTTTGAAGTACATAACAAAAATATGACCTTATACAAATATGCAGTTGGAAAAGGAAAGAATATTTTAGTAGTTTTTTTTAAACTTGTGGATATTCTTTATTGATATCACACCAAAACTCTAAAAGCAGTAACTTCCCTAAAGGAACTTTTTATTGTTAACATTATAACCCACTGGTCTATCTTGCACTTTGAATGGATCTTTTATCTGTGCCTAATTTTGTGACATCATGCATTACATTAGTCTTTTAGAAAACACCGATCAAGTTATACAGATCTTATATTGATACACTTCATTATAAAATATCAAAAAGATCACCTTTGTAAACATTACCACTGATCTCACCAGAAAATTTTAAGTATTGGAAATCAAGGCCAAGGTGTAAACACAAGTTTTCCTAAACTCCAATTTTCACTTGAAAGTTTGAAATTTTTTTTTTAAGCAATGAATATCATCAGCCATTTTCCTTGAAGTGACTGGCTTACTTCACTCATTTTCAAGAAAATATCTGCCAATATTCAGTGTGAATAACCAGTTTGTCTGTCAGTTATACTTTCAAGCTAAAAAAAGAAGTTAGGCTAGTTTTCTTACAATGCTTACAACTCAAACAAATGCACAAGGGCTCTCCTAAAGACAACTATCACACTTCAGTATGTACTGAAGTACTCTAAGCATACTTCTGACTTCATCATCCAGAATATCAAAAAGATGTGTATTCAGTGGGAGAGATTTAGTAAAATGAATACCTTTTCTATTTCATCAAATGCATTAAATAAAATTGGATTTTTTTTTTTCTTTTTTAACTGCTAGTTCATGGCAGTGAAAAACACGGTGACTACTAGTACTATTTGGTGCCGTTGCCCTGACTCCTACCAAGGCTCCAGCATTTACTCACCATTTGCTTTAGCACTATAGGTACAAATGTTAATAGCATGAAACAGGTAATAATGTATTGGTATCACTATAAAAACAGTTTTGATCTTACAGGCCCTCTGGAAAGAGGGGTTCCACAGACCACACTCTGAAAATCACTCTTTTAAAAGAACTGAAAGGATAAAGTCTCTTAAAGTATAATAGTTGTATGAAGTCTAATTTGAATAAGCTATACAAACTCTTCCTTCACGTTATTCTATAAATTCGCTTTTAAAATAGTATTATATTACACAGAATCAACCTAATCGGATTCAATCTTTCTTATGAAATCAAACTTACTTAGAATGTTAAAGGGACAATTCTTTAAAAATATATGATAATTCTACAATTCAAGAAAACAAAAACTCATTTTAGATGTCCCAAACGACAAGAGATATCTATAACATAGTAAAGCTAAAAATTAGTATGCTTACTGTAATAGAGCTTGGCTTTGTTCCATCTCATCGTGAGGTGCCTAGGAATAAAAACATTCGTTTCTTTCCAGTGAATGAGTGCTAATCCAATGCAACAAACTAAACACTTAACATTTAAGATCATTTTTATGTTATTATTTCTTAGCGTCTTTTTTTATTGGGGTGAAATATATGTACCATAAAATTTACCATTTAATCCATTTTTAATGTATAGTGCTATGGCATTATGGACATGCAACCATCACCATGACCCATCTTCAGAGCTTTTTCACCTTCCCCAACTGAAACTCCACACCTATTAAATATTAACCGTCCATTCACCCCTCTCCCAGCCCTCATCAGCAACCCTTCTACTTTCTCGTGTTTGACAACGCTAAGTATCTCATATAAAAGGAATCATACTATATTTGTCCTTTTGCAACTGGCTTATTTCACTTAGTGTATCTTCAAGGTTCATCCATGTATCCATATTTCCTTCCTTTTTAAGGCTGAATAATATTCCATTGCAAGTACCACATTTTGTTTATCCACTCATTTATCTGCTAGTGGACACTTGGGGTGGTTCCACCTTTTGGCTATTGTGAATATTTCTATGAATGCAGGCGAACAAATATTAATATATTTTCAAGTCCCTTCTTTCATTTATTTTGGGTATAAACCCAGAAGTGTAATTTCTCAATCATATGGTAATCCTATGTTTAATTTTTGAGGTATCACCACATCATTTTCCATAGTGGCTGGATCCATTGAACAAGCAGTGAACAAGAACCATTCATTCATCTATAATGGTTCTGATGAGCCACTCTTGTCAGATTCTGAGTTCAAGTACTTCCCCTGAGGGCCAGAAATGATACAATCTCTGTGTTACAGTGTTAAATGCAAATGGATTCTGCCAGATTCTCAAGTCCTGTCAGAAAATCTGAAGTTGTGCCCCTTGCAAAAAAGATAAAATACACTGATAAAACGTTTCCATTTTAAGACTGCACAACACACTGGCTTTTATCACTTTAAAAGGAATCATTACCTTAAAAATCTTATTAGCATCAAAGATCTTTAGAAAAAGATTTCTCTTTGGGGGCTATGCTTGTTTCTATGATCAGTAATACAGCAATAAAGCTTTCTGAAAATAAAGCCATTAGCCTGAACTGCCAAGCATTCTCTGATCACTGAAACAGCCATAATAACAAGAAAACACAATTAAAGAACTGTGAGAACTTTAATCTTCTCCAATTAATGTTCATTGTTATTTACTGATAATGCATCATTACATACTTCAAGGTAATCAAATTGGTTCCACATACATCCTTCCCAAGCAGACTTTACAAAGCTACAGACACAGAGGGAAGACAGAATTTCAAGAAATAAACCTAGAAACTCCCCAAGAATCAATTAGACAGGGTATACTTATATATTACTAGATATTTCTGAGTCTACATAAAGTAATTCATTCAAATATTTATAACACCCACTTCATTTATCTTACTATAGTACCAGTGACTTTTACTGTTGAAGGCTAATTACTCACTTGACCGGACCTACATAAGGAAAATGCAAACGTTAAGACAGATGCATGCGAGTTTGCCAGTACAGATCCATCTACTGATGTAGATCTGAAACCATCCATATCCACCTCTCCTGATTCTGTCCCAGCTACATCATCAGATTCTGGTAATCCTGATGCCATGTCTACTCAATAAACTCTCTACCCCTACTGTAATAGTTTTAAGTGTGTATGTGTGTGTGTGTTTCTAAGTTACTTTAAGTTAAAAAAATTGTTAGTGAAATTCATTAGGTTGAAAAGTTTATTGACTGCCATTTAACTAAAACTGCACACTGCAATCACAAAGCTGTTTTTATAATAAAACCATGTTATATTGTTTGTCTTTATTTGTCTTAATTTGCTTTTAATTACTGTATTTTAATATTTTAATGGTTTTTAAAAACTGTGTATTAAAATTTATTAAAATAGGTATATTTCAATATTAATATCAAAGCCATATAGAGTTTATGGTATGGTATGGTATAGTATGGGGTATAATATTAGTTAGGTCTATTTTTAATAGTAACTCTCAAGCAACCAGAAACTACATTTATCTGGCATCTACCAATCCCCATGGGTGTCAGTTAACTGAGTCTACTGTATATATACACAAGGTGGGCTCATAAATTTTGCCTCCACTGTAATATTTTTTTTTGTTACATTAGACACCTAGTTATAACTGGTTCTGTGTAGTCACATGGTATCTTGCTTCCATCATTCTTGACCTTGTACACACGATGCTTACATTTTTTTTTCCTCTTTTTTTTTTTTTTGCCTTTTTTTTTTTTTTTTGTACGTGGGTAGCTCTACTGGATGGGAATCGAACCCAGGCCGCAGCGCTGGCAGCACTGGAGCCTTAAGCCACTACACCACCAGAGAACTCCAATGCTTACATTTGTCACCCAGTGAATATTGAAAAGGAAGAGTGTTAAGATGTTTGGTTCAAACAGCATGCTTGAATTTTTAACAGCAGAAAATTTTCTCCAATTGAAATTCACAAATGAATGCAAGCCGTTTATGTTGATTAGTATGTTGATGTGAGTACAGTAAGATGCTGGGTAAGATGGTTCAAAGATGGAGAAGTAGGGCAAGCAGAATTGACTGATAAACCACGTGGAAGTGGAAGGCCTGTATCAGCAGGTGACCAACTTCATTGAGATCTTGATGAAGAACTGATACATGGAAATCATCATATCAAACAAAAAGAAATTGTCAGTAAATTAGAAATTTCTAAGGAGAGAGTGGGATACATTATTAGTGTTCCTGAATTCCGCAAAGTTTGGGTATGCCAAGTGGGTACTGCGCACGCTGTGAGATGAAATGAAAAGCCGAAAGTTTGTATTTCTCGGGAACTGAAATGTTTTGAAAATGAAGGTGAGGACTTCTTAAAGAAGAGCATTACAGGTGATAAAACTTGGGTCTCTCATTATGACCTTGAGAACAAAGGGCAGTCCATGGTATACCAACACAAGGGACCATCTCAGCTGAAAAAATTCAAAACCCGGTCGCGGCTGGGAAGGTCATGTTGACTGTTTTTTGGTCCGAACACTCTTCCATTTAGATGTGCACTGGGTAAGAAATGTAAGCATCTGTGTGTGCAAGGTCAAGAATGATGGAGGGGAGATACCATGTGACAACACAAACAGGTTATATCTAGATATGCCTAATGTAACAAAAAAATATTACAGTAGAGGCAAAATTTATCAGCCCATCCTCATACCAATGAAAATAAGTGTCAAATAAAAATTAAAAAATAAAAACTCCTTGCCACACAGCACCTGTAAAGAATAAGGAAAAGTATTGTAAGACCCAACAAAAATTATGATTATGAAACAGTTTAGAACATGCTGCCCATATTTTTAAAAATTAACATAGTGTATGTCTGACCAAAGATCCTCTATTTCTACATAGTTTATTCTTATTTAAAACAGACAATCATTTCTAAAGTAGTCTATTTTTGAAGCTGAAATATCATTATTGCATCTGAGTACTAATGAAAAATTTATTTAGAAATCTGTTTAGCAATTATTTAGAATTTATTTAGAAATCAGATTCAAGGTATAAAAGAATATATTTTTTTCTTTAAATAATTGTGGGAAAGAATCTTTCGTGGTATCTCCATTTCTGTTTGATAAAATCAATTTCTCTCATATAGTCAAATTTTAAAGGTTTATTTTCATAAAATAAAAGTAAAAATTGTAAAAGTGGCAACATGTGTCAAATTTTAATATAATATTAATTAAAATTCACTACCAGTGTTTAAACTTTGGTTATATGGTCTAACTTTACTATCGACAAAAAATGGGTGGAGGCAAGGGATAGTTAAAGGACGTATCTATTTCACTATCAATGAATTCCCATGAAGGTGAAAAAAGAGGGATAAATATAAAATACTTCATTTATCCTTCTTCTCCTAATTTTATAAGTCCAATAACCAGCAGATGGCTGATTTACTATCTAATGACCAAACTTTGAAAGATATAGTCATTAACTCTTAAAGTCCTCTAAGGTAACCGTTACAGGCTAACTGATCAACGGGAATTACTACAGAGGCTTTCAAAACATGTAGATTTCTAAGTTCCACACAAGTATGGGTCTGGGAGTCCATATTTTTATAAAGGCATGCAAGAAAGTCTGATAATCAGGCTTTCAAAATCAACTGTGCTGAGGTACAATCTAGAGCCTGGTACTATTCACATAGCAAATGCTTCTGAACTTGACCGAAAAAAATTTATTATTTCCCACTTCACAGTTATTGAAACCAAAGGAAAAAAATTTTCTTTATTCTTAACTTAGAAATTACAAAACTGATTTTTAAACAAGTGATCAGAAGCTAAATACAGACATCTCAGCTTCAAGGAAAAATATTTTATGTTAAATTTTTCTTTTAATCAGAGATAATTCAAGTGATACAGCTTGTTAGGTACAATATTAAATAGATCCTCATGGTCACTCTTTGGGACTGTTGTCACTTTTCTGCTATTAAAATGTATGTATTTTCCTTTCTATTCCTTAAGACTTTGTAAGTATCTCTGGTTAGCTAACTTATTTATGCCAAGTGCTAAATAAATCACCCCTTACCTTTCCCCAAGGTAATGACATTAAAAAAAAAATTGGGTGTATGAGTATGTGTATTCACACACATGCAATCACACACCCTGAACCTTTCAGTGGCTTATAGCTAAAATTATACCGCAAAGACCAATATCTTCTTCACAAATTTAAGATGGTTTCTGACATACAACGTAGATGAAAATTGTGATTATTATATTCCTAATTTAACCATTTTAACCTTCAATTCCTCTTATTTCTCTTCTGGTAGAGTCCAGAAAGAGAGAAAAATAAAGGAAAGGGTAAAAAAAGAAATATTTAAGCTCCCTGCCTAAAACAACAGGTTTTCACCAAAGCTGCAGCAAAGGAACAGGACAACTGTCTTAAGAAAGAAGAAAATCTGAATGAGAAAAAAAAAGAAGCAAAACAGAAAAA
Organism: Lyroderma lyra; assembly: GCA_004026885.1. Classification (NCBI taxonomy): domain Eukaryota; kingdom Metazoa; phylum Chordata; class Mammalia; order Chiroptera; family Megadermatidae; genus Lyroderma; species Lyroderma lyra. The sequence goes on along the minus strand of PVJL010000168.1, from coordinate 390,780 downwards.
AAATTAATCATTAGTAATTTGCCACTATTTGAAGTGCCATTTCCAATTTTTAGTATGTATGTATTTAATCAAATATGCTACATACCTGTAAGACTGCCTCCTCATTAAGAACAGGAATCGTCTTATTTTTACTTATTTTATCTTGAGGATCCACTCCGAGTTTGAATCTCAGTTGAATCTCAGGAGAACGTGTGACTAGAATGAAATATCAGTTATTTGCAACAGTTTTATTCCTCTGCTTTGCAATTACCCAAGAATATCATAGATAACTGCAAAATGCCATTAAAAATCATTTTGTAAATCTAACTTCCTAACTGCCACTTTTATGTGTCAAGATTTTTACATTATTAATTAGAAAGAAACACATATACTATACCAAATAAAATAATACTTGCTATTTGCTTGTTTTGGGATAAATGCAAAGGCTATGTATAGAAAATTATAAAGACTTAAACCCCACTAGGAAGAATATTTTCTTTTTTAAAAATTTCATTTTAGGTCATTTTTAAAAACTCATCATGCTATTACATAATCCAAGAAAAGTCAGAGTTTCTATTTCAAGATGACAAATTGAGCTGATATTTTAACTTTCTCCCCTTCCTGGTTTTTAAAAGGAATCTAAAATATGATTAGTTTTTTAAAATCTGAAGCAGCAATGGAAAAAAAAGAAAATTACAAGATAGGAATGGGTTAAAGAGAAATCAAACATTAGTCAATAGCTTGTCACTCAACACAGAAAAAGGAGGGTTTTCTTCAGAAGTAACCATATGGATTTCTTCCATCAGAATCACTGAAAACCACCCATATCAGGAAAAATCCCACCAACAAAAAATGGAAGAGGGTAAACTGGAAGCTGGCAGTGCACCAAGTCTCATACTTCACTGAGCTTGCCATTGGTTCCAAAGAAGCTTAGGATGAATGTTGTAGCCAGCCATTCTGTATAGGAGGAGATCTTCCCAATCAGATATACAAATGTACTAAAAGCTAAGGTTGATAAAATAATGTAGTGATAGCACAAAAGTATAAATACTTATATCTATATATCTATATATATATGAATTTAATATATATTAAATTATATATTAATATATATTTAATATATATGGGAATTTAATATATAACAATAATGGTATTTTAAACAGTGGCAAAAAACCCAAATCAAATCATGGCACCAAGATGATTTATTCAACAAATAATATTGGGGGAATTGGTTAACCATATGAAAAAATGAATTTAGAGAACTACCTTCCCATATGCCAAAATATCCCAAAGAGATTAAAGATGTAAGTATAAAAAGTATATAATGATTGAAAATAAAGATAAAAGAAAATATTTTTATGGTCTCAAGCTAGGGAAACTAGGTAAACTATTTCTAAGTTTGATAAAACTAAGAAACTCTAAAAGACTGACAGATTTTGCTACATAAAAATTTAAAACTTTTGCCATACAAAAGATATTATGAATAACATTAAAAATACTGGCAACATATATATGACAAAGTTTTGTTATCTTTAATATGTAAAATGCTCTTATAAATCCTTTAAAAGCAGAATACTTTCTTTAAGAGCAAATCTAATTTTAGCTAGCTCTTTATTCTAAGGAAATAATTTAAAAAGGAGGCAAATGTACAAGCATTACAGTATTTACATTTGTTATACTATTGAGAAACACTGAAAATATAATTAATTCATTAAATAAAGGGATATTCATACACAGGAATAATCTGTAACAAATTAAAAGGTTGAGGTAGATCAATATAACAAGGGAAGAAATATACTATGTCATACAATATTAATCATGAAAAGAGATATTCATACTGGCATACAAAATCTAGGATACACAAATACTAAACACTGGCAACTGTTGGGAATAGAACTGTAAGAAGAATAGGGGATGGAACCTTTCATTTTCTACAAAATATAATTATGTATTTTAAAAGTATTTTATACTTTTAATAATTAGCAAAAATAATAAAGGTCTATCCATTTGGAAAAAGAAAGAAAAAGAAAAGAAAAAAACTTGTTAAAATATTAAAACAGACGTCTAATTTTTTCCCAGTGGCACTTCATATCGTAAGAAAATACTGTCCCTTCCAATTACAAGTAGGAAAAACTACTCTAAGGTAAAACTAATTTGCTATTGGGGCATCAATTAAAATGATGTACAGTGAAAAACCTTTGCGAACTATACAGAAAAAAAGATCTTCATGATGTTTAGGTTAGTTTTTCTTTTATTCTACACCTATATCCAGTCCTCCTCCAAAATAAAAAATGCTCACAGGAAGAAATCATAAGGAAATAACTGGGAGTTCCTTGGTGGTGTAGAGGCTTAAGGCTTTGGTGCTGGTGCTGTCAATGCTGCGGCCTGGGTTCTATTCCCAGCCAGGGAACTACCCACATACTACAAAAAAAAAAAAAAAAAAAAAAAAAAAAAAAAAAAAAAGGAAATAACCTACTTAAACAGCTACTGCAAAATTGATTTTTTTTTTTTTAGAATTGATCTTTTTGAACAGTAACAATTAGTGATAGATTTTTTTCTAGAAGCATTTAAAATGACCGAGAAATGAACCTAGGAAGCATGGAGCATTGCTAGGTGAAAGGTACTTTTTAAAATATATATTGAGGGCTGTCCAGAAAATGTCGAGCCATGTAATATGAAAAATAGAGGAATTTATGGCTGGATTTTTTCTGGACAGCCCTTGTATATCTAGGCTTATTATGTGGCCATGGTAACTACTTATTTGGTGGTCATTTCACAATACATACAAATATTGAATCATTACATTATACATTTGAAACTAATATGTCAATTACATGTCAATAAAAATAACAGAATAAAATAAAAAATATATATACCAAGGATGTATGAGTGTGTACCTTAATTTTGTCTAAAAAAATCAGACTGGTTATTTAAAAATATTATTTACTTTTGTAAATAGGCAGGCTGTAGGGTTAAGCTGGAGATTTGGTGGGGACAGAGAAAAGTTATCTGAGTTCCACTTTCATATCTCTGTAGTCCTCTCTAGGAGACATAAACATCTTCCAGAAGTTACAGTCCCCATTGCTGTCCTTATATAAGGGTGACCCCAGCAAAAACAGGAATTACCTCCTGGAGAGCAGGCCCCATGTAGTACAGGATTCCCCCACTAGGTGAGTGTTCTACCTGCACCACTGTACCAGCTGGCATTGTTGTGAGAGGTTGCATTCAGCTTTAGTGAACTTTTTTTTGGAGACTCAACGCATTTGCCCATTTTGTGGTGGGTGATTTACACGAACAACTGAATATGTGAAATGACAATGCATCTGCCCATATTGCACTGAGGGTTCAGCAGTTTTTACCAAAAAACAGCATAATTGCCGTGTCCTACCCTCTCTATTCACTCAATCTCACCCTGAATGATTTTCTTTTTGTTTCCCTGGATGAAAAAAAGTCCTCAAATAGAAATGATTTGCCAATGTGGAAGAGGTGAAATGGCAGAAGCACTAAAAGGCATCAAAATCCACAAGTTCAAAAACTGTTTTGAGCAGTGGAAAAAGCATCTTGATAGGTGATTACATCAACTGGAGAGTACTTAGAAGGTGACTGAACTTTAAACATGTAAGAATAAATACACAATTTTTTATAAATAAATTCCAAGGTTTTGGGGTCCCCCTCATAGTAATAGACCTCAGCATCTATTATGGATAACTATAAGAAACTAACCATGTTAAGTTAAAGAACAATATTAAATATAAAAGAAGTTAATGGAATAACAACACTTATGAAATTAAAGGGACTAGTCAGTGAAAAGAATTATTTCTCACCTTTGCATGTTCCATTTATACTAGGATGGTGGCTAATTTCAGATCTGAGAGATGTATCTTGATCAAACAGCAACCTTAGAAGTACCAAAAAAGAAGGTACAGATTGTTATCATGTTTCCTAAACAAAGATTAACAATTTAACTGTCGATTATACCCAAACTTGCTTAAATTCTTAGTTATACCACTATTAATATTGCTGTATCAAAGTAATTTTTTCAAAAATGTATCCCTTAATTAAAATTTATCCTGAAAAATACTTATTCATATATACATGTTCATTTTTACAAACATTGTTTTTTAAAAATATTTGCGAGTAATGGACAAATGTCAATATAGTTTTTGAACAGAGATGAGATGATTTGAGGGACTTAATGTTACTGAACTATATACTTAAAATGGTAAACTCTACATTATATATATTTTACCACAATAAAAAAATAAAGTTAAAAAAAACCCAAAACTTTCCAGAATCCAAGAATTAACAGTATACTAAAGCATGAATACCTGTATACTCATATGATTGGGTACTAAGGCTTTTCTTTTGTTTATTATTTACTTACTTGTACATTTTACTTTTTTATGGAAAATTACAACCACCAACCAAAAAAAAAAAAAGCAACAATAGTATACTCATCATCTAGACTCAACAATTATCAGTACACAGACAATCTTGTTTCCTCTATAACCCTTCTGCCAATCTTTCTACCATCTGTTTGGTCTCCCACCAGATTATTTTGAAGCAAATTCTGGATACTATATCCATTTCATCTGGAAAGATTTCAGTATGCAACTCTAAAAGATAAGGACTCTTTTCAAACATAACTGTAATAATCACACCTTTAAAAAATAACCATAATTATCATACCTAAAAAGAGCCAATAATTCCTTAATATTATTAAATTTACAGTCTGTAGTAAGCAGCCTCTGAAATGGCTTTGGCCATTTATGCCCTTGTATAAACTCCTCCCTTGAGTATGGACAGGATCCAGTGACTCCTCTAATGAACAGAATACAGCAAATACGTTGAGATGTTGCTTCTGAGATTAGGTTACAAAAAGACATTGGCTTCCATCTTGTACTCCCTCTCTAAACCTCTTGCTTCTTCCTTTCCTAGAAACCAGTTCACCAAGTTGTGAGATGCCCTGTGGAGAAGCCTATGTGTCAAGAAAGTTAGGGAGGTGTCCAGTCAACAGAGTTTAACAGCTAGAAAGGAACTAAATCTTACAACCATCAGGTAGGAAGTGGATCCTTCTCAGAAGCCCTGAGATGAATGTACCTTATGAGTTCCTGAGTGTGATGACCCAGTTAAACCACTCCTGGATTCCTGACCCACAGAAACTACAAGATAATAAATGTTCATTGTTTTAAGATGCTAAGTTTTAGAGTTAAGTTGCTACACAGCAATGGAAAACTAATAAATAGCTTGTAGTCACATTTCCCCAACTGTCTCTTTTTACAGTTGCTTTGTTCAATTCAGGATCGAAACAAGGTGCACACATTGAATTTAGTTGCTATGTCACTTAAGTCTCTTTGTAAATCTAAAAATTACCCACTACCTCTGCCAACCCTTTGCAATTTATTTGTTGAAGAAACTGGCTTGCTTTTACTGTAGTTTCCCACATTTTTGGATTTCCTGATTGCAAGTCATTTAACAGGTTTCTGTTAAACTGGTTAATAGTTCTAAACGTTTCATCTAATTCAAATTCCGTTTGGGAAAGCATATATGTACTTCTTTCAGGAGATAATCAATTGTGGTGGGAAAGTAATCTTGTGCATACAGTCTTTCAATCTTGGATCTTATTCAATCTTATTGTGTGTGTGTGTCTCTCTCTCTCTTTTTCTTTCTTTTGTCTCTTCTGTGTGCAAGTAAAATTCTGTTCTAGCCAATGTTTGACTGCATTGTGTTTTCCTTGGCAACTCTTATACCAACATGCAGTGGGCAGAAGTGTCTGCATTTCTACTTCTGGTGACAGGCAACAGATGCCACTTGCTTAACACTACGGTTCTCACTCATTTTGTGATGTTAGTGAACATTGATGACCATTACCTAGGTCTACTCATTATTAGGATTATATAAGATGATGATATTCTACTTTAATACCTTCTTCATTTATTAATGGAAATTCTTCATATTAAAAAAAGCTTTCCTCCATCAACTACTTTTTTTCTAAATACAATTACTTTCCATCAAACCATTACTTAGCCAGGTTACTTAGGTACAATTTGCATAGGAAAAGCAAGATAAATGCCTGCTTCTTTCTCTTTCTTCACTGGTTTTCAGAATATTGAAATCAGTTTTTAAAGATCATTACAAACTCATAGATTTAAATCCACTGTTGTTATTGTTCTTATCAATGCTCAAATTATCCTATTTTTAGTTAGTGGGAGTCTCTTCAAAGTGTCTCATGGTTGTTTGACATGAACCCACTTGTTGTGTACTGAACTGTGTCCCCCCTGCCCCCCAAATTTACATGTTGTAGGTCTAATCTATGTTACTACATTTGAAAACAGGGCCTTTAAGGAGGCAATTAAGGTTAAATGAGGTCATAAGGGTGAGGCCCTAATCTAATATGATTGGTGTCTAATAATAATCTAATAGGGGAGACCCAGGAATACATGCATACAGAGAGGAAAAACTATATGAGGTTGGACAATTAATTTTGCGAACTCATCCTAGACAGTGCTACATACTTCACTGCTGACTATCACTACAGTCACCTTTGAAGTACTCCCCCCCTTGGGAAGTTATGCACAAACTTGCCACCATGCGCTTACATTGGCAGCACTGTAAAAACAACTCGGTTAAGTGTTATAACCTTGTTCGTACAGTGCTGCCAGCATAAGTACACAGTGGCAAGTTTGCTAACTCAACTGTCAGATTTTGGAGACAATGAGAGCTTTGATGGCCATTCCAGAAAGAGTTCCAAAATTGCTTTGAAGGGTGGACTAGGCTTTGGTTTCGGTACATAGCTTCCCAAGGGGAGTACTTCAAAGGTGACTGTAGTGATATTCAGCAATGAGGTTTGTAGCACTTTTTCTAGAATGAGTTTCCAAAATTAATTGTCTGATCTCGTATGAGGACACAGCAAGAGAGCAGTCATCTGCAAGCCAAGGAGAAAGCCCTCAGAAGAAAGGAACCCTGCCAGCACCTTGATCTTGGACTTCCAGCTTCTAGAACTGTGAGAAAATACATTTCTATTAATAAGCTACCAGTCTGTGGTATTTTTGCAAGAGCCTGAGCAGACAAATACTACGACTAATCTTCCCTAGCTTCCAAGGGTAAGATATTCTAGGCTCACCTTATATATACTTCCTCCCTTAGACCTAAACCCGCTTATTTCTCATGGGGCCTTGGTTCCTTTAAATTAGGGGTATACGATCATTTGGCTTCCCTGGGCCACATTGGAAGAATTGTCTTGGGCCTCACATAAAATACACTAACAGCATTATAATAATAGATAATGGGCTAAAAAAAAAAAGTTCAATGCTAAATTTTTGTAATGTTTTAAGGAAGTTTACAAATTTGTGTTGGGCAGCATTCAAAGTCACCCTGGGATGCATGTGGCCCCTAGGCCAGGGGTTGGACAAGCTTGCTTTACATGGAATGTCATATTTAGAGTTCATAATACTAATATTTATCAATACAATGTGATGATTGAAAAGAACTTATTTCACATTTTTTTGTGTCCTTGGAGTCTATCTCATTTGGCATGTATAGCTAAATTCTGTTTTAAAGGCATTTAATACTTTTTTGTGTAACTCTGCTACCAAATCACATAATTAAGTTCACTTGTTTCATCTTGTTTTGCTTGTCAGGAAATTTTTTTTTATGTTGATTTAATTTTGTCTTAAATTACATAAGCCATTTGAATGATGGGTATCATTCTAAAGACCAATGTATAAAAGATCTATTTAGAGAAGTCTAGCATCTATCCCTGTCCCTGGATCCACCTGCTCTCTCCCTCCCCGTTGAAAAAAATATGGTTTACCCTTCCAGGAGAGATTGGAATAAAATATTCAAACTACCTAAAGAAAGAAATTACCAGCCAAGAATAATATTAAAATATCCTCCAAAGTTATCCTTTGTATATAAAGGAGGAATAAAGACCTTTCCAGATATACAGAAACTGAAGGAATTTTCCATCACGAGGCCTGCATTACAGGAAATACTGAAAGGGGGTTATTCTACCTGAAACCAAAAGACAAAAGGATGTAAAACTGAGTAAGATTACTAACAGACAGAAGCAGGAAATGGCACAGGATAGGATACTGAGAACTAGGTACATTCAAGGTTTTGATGAACTAAACTACCATCTTTTTTATTTTCATAAAACTATCCATTTCCAGTTTGGCAGTAACCAGCTCTCCCATCACAAATTCTTTTCCTAAAAGAAATATGTTAACCATTTCCTAGACCTGAGCTACAGTTGCTTGAAGCAAAATACATTTGAGTTCAGACCCAAGACATTTTTGCCTGTGCAAAAAGACTTCGGCCTCAGGGTAAGAGTAAAACCTTTTTTAAATCCATAAAGCCACCTACTATAAAGCTTAGTTTATCCTAAATTGGGAGTGGGGGGATGTGGCCTTGTTTATTTAAAAATTCTTAGCTTAGGCCTGGCTCACCCACAAGCTCTAATCCAGCCTGAAGCCTACGATGGGCTGGTTAACAATTTCTACTCATATCTCAAAGAGGGCGACTCCGTGCCAGTGCAAGGCCTAATGGCGGCTACTTTCTCCAACACCCAGCGCTAATGGTGGTCACCTTCTCCAGGGCAGCTCCTCTTCTTCCACGTCACTCTCCAGTACCGATCCCTCTATCACCGTTTCATCACTGTCCCAGTCTGGGGCCTGGCCATTTTCCTCCATCTTAGCTTCACACTCAGTGTTTTTTTATCATCATTCTCTAACTCTCCCCTTCCCGCAAAAAAAAAAAAAAAAAGAAAGAAAGAAAGAAAGAAAGAAAGAAAGAAAAGAAATACAAAAGAAAAGGGCGCTTTGAGAGGGAAATTGTTGGTTAAAAATAAAACGTGCGGCGGGAGCGTGGCCTTGCACCGTGGGGTGAGGGCGCAGAGGGACCGCGGGAGTCGTCGTGGGGTTGTCGGTCCCGCTTGAGGGTCGCTACACGCCGCCCGCAGGGGGAGCTGTGCGCCGCACGTAGGAGCCGCGCGCCGCGTGCGCCCCCGCTCCACTCCCCCTTACGCGGCTCTCGTGGCCGGAAGTGGCCCGCGGCGCGCGTCTGTAGGTTCTGAGTTTCCCGGTTGTGTGGGACGTGGCATTTGCTTTCGGATTCTGTGCGCATCTACTGTTGGCTGGGCGGAGTGAAGACTGGGCCTCGGGGACCGGAAAGGTAACGGTGCCGCAGACAGACCCCAAGCTGAGCCCTCCTAACGCTGTTGGCAGGAGGGAGCCCTGGGTCGCATCACCTGCAGTGCACCTGTTGCTTGTGAGGCCCAGACCCGGAAAGAACTGTCTGCCCCTCTGGGACCCAGCAGAATCGGTTCTCAATTCAACATTCTGAAGCTGGAATGTTACCTTAGACCCAAAGGGTGTTTTTGCAATCCACCAAATACTGCCTTTCTCCTTAATGCTTCTGACACCTCCCTCCCAAGTGTCCCTTGAGATGGGCCAAACAAATATCTTTGTCAGAAGTTTTAGATCAACTAATCTAATTGATGTGATTTAGTTAACCTGTAATACAGATCGTGTGGGAAAGGCAGGATAAATGCTTTGTCTTTCCCTTAATTAATTTTTAGAATAAATAGTGGTGCCTAGCAACCTCCAAAAGTAGCCAATTATCATTTGTAAGTGAATCTCTAGGTTTTTATATATTTGATGTGTTTCAATCTGTTTGAAAGTGTTTAATTCAAACAGATTCAAACTAATTCAAAGCAAAGTCAGTGAGCTCTACCTGCCAAAGGAAAGAGAAGATTCAGGGTAAGACAGATTCAGGATAATACATGGCAAGTGTTTAGTATTTACCTTGTAGTCTCCAGCGTCCAGCACAGGTTTGTGAGTAATTGGATGGAACTAGGGCTTTCTGATTCCCCAATGAACTGTTCTTTTCACTACATGGAATGTCTTTGCCATTATTCTTAGTATTTTACTATTTAGGTCATATTTTTTCTAAAATAAAAACAATCTAAGAAAATGAAGGTTCTTTTTTTAAAAATGTATTTAAAAATAGAGAATATTTGGTGAAGCACTTTATATGGCTTTATTTGGTGGGGGGATTATTATTTAGGTGAAAAGTGGATGTTGGGTTTATTGTTTTAGAGATTCCTGTTGTGTTACATTTATGTTAAGTCTGATTTCCATGACAGTCTCATTTCTCACAGTTCTGGGATCTAAAGTAGCCTGGAGAGGATGTAAAGGATATGAAGCCATAGGCAAGAAAGAATTTTAGTTATAGAAGAAAATATATTGTGTGACCACAAAATAATAAGATTTCCTTTCTAAAATTCACACTTTTAAACAAGGCTCATTATATTACACCTTGTACATATCCTACTTCAAGTGTCTGAGCCTCACTCTCCCCTGACTCCCCAGCTCCAGGCACAGAGGCCTCCTTCTTGTTCTTTTCGTGTATCTCAGAGCCTTTGCACTTGCATTCTTGTTTTAGGTCTTAGGTCAAATGTCACCTCCTCAAAGAAGCCATCTCTATGTTCGCTATTTCAGCAGCCTGTTTTTTACTTTCAGACACACATCACTATCTAAATTACCTTCTTTACTCATGTGCTGGTTTATTGTCTGCCTCATCCATCAGAAGACAAGGCCAGTCAGGAAGGGCCCTTAAAATGGGAGCTGTAGGTGGAGAAAAGGTAATATGCAAGCAACAGTTCAAATCTTAGAAGTATAACTTACATAAATAATACATAATGAAAATACAGATTTTAGTTGGTTTTCGATGTATAAGATTGCCAGATTTACACACGGTGATGGGATCTTCTCTGTGTAACTGGAACAGCCCTGCAAACATGTTTAGATTAACATACGAGTAGTAGCAGGTCTGTCGATGTAGAAAAAGAGACACAAAAGGTCAATTAGAATTTTGTTGTAATAGTAAAACAAGGCAGGTCAATGATTTTAAATATATATATATATATATATATATATATATATATATATATATATATAGTCTCTTCAGGTAACCACCACTTAAGCTAAAGAATATTTCCATCTTTCCTGCCCTTTCCTCAATATCTACCCCCAAGCAAACACTTTCTGATTTTTTCTATCACCGTATGAGTCATGCTATATGCATCATTTTAAGCTGCTTTCTTTTACAAGGTTTAACGTTTTTCAGATTTCACCCATGTTGTTTGTAGCAAGTCATTCCTTTTTATTGCTGAGTACTATTTCATTGTATGAACATACCAGATTTGTTTATTTCATTCTTCTGTTGATGGACATTTGAGTTATTTCCAGTTTGGGACTATTATAAATAAGACTGTGATAATATTCTGGTTGAAGCCTGTGGATGTATGTTTTCATTTCTTTTGGGTAAATACCTAAAAATTGAAGTTGCTGTGTCATCTGGTAGGTAGATGTTTAACTTTATAAGAAACTGCCTTTCAGTACTCCAAATGGAGTGCCACTCGAACCAGCAGTATGTGAAAGCTCCATTTGTTCCATATATTCACAGATATTTGGTATTGTCTTTAATGTGTTAGCCATTCTCATGGGCGTGAAGTAGTATCTCATTGTAGTTCTAATTTGCATTCTCCTAGTAGCTAATGATACTGAGCTTCTGTGTGCTTTTTTACTGTTTCTATACCTATTGTGAAGTGTCTGTTCAAATTTTTTGCCCACTTTTCATTTGGGCTGTTTGTATTTTTATTGTTGATTTGTAGGAGTCCTTTACATTTTCTGGATATGAGGCTTTTGTCAAATATATGTATCATGAATATATTTTATTATTCTCTGGCTTGCCTATTTTCTTACTAATGTCTTTTGATCAGCAAAAAGTTTTTAATTTGGATGATGTCCAATTTATCAACTTTTTCTTTCATAGTTAATGCTTGTGGTAGTTTCCTAGGGCTGCCACAACAAATTACTACAGACTAGGTGACTTAAAATAACAGAAATTTATTATCTCACAATTCTGGAGGCCAGAGGTCCAAAATCAAGGTGTTGGTTGGGCCATGCTCTCTCTGAATTTTCTAGGGGAGAATCTATTCCATGCCCTTTTCTTAAGCTTCTTGTATTGCTGACAATTCTTGGTAAAATATAACAATAATTAGTAAATGATTTTGTGGGTGTTTATTTCCTTTATTTTTAGTATGATTTGTTCAACTGTAATAACTTTATACACTTTAATTTTTAATAGTGACTGTATTTAATAACCAACTTGCAAATTCCTGAGAATTTAAGCGCCGGCTCTTACAAACTTGTAGAAGCTGACTCCAGTACACATTTGACACCTCTCTAGTATGAACTTTCCTGCCTCCCTCCCCTCATCTCCCTGTTTTCCCCACACTCTAATCCTGGAGGGGTCAGACTTTGTCCTTAGCTAAGGGAAGGATGAGAACCAGGAAAGAAATAATAATGTGTAGAATAAGTTTTGTAACTCTCAGTTCTCTGAGTGTCCTCATCAGAGGAAGTAAGCTAGTCCTTCAATGTGGATGTTCTATTAGGAAGACTGTAAAAGATGAAAAACTGAATAGGGACAGGTGAGAAAGAAAAACCGAAGGTAAAATGATTGTTGAAGGAGAAAGGTGACAAAACAAAATAATAGCTATTCTACTTGGGCTTACATGAATTATGATTGCATTTCCTGTGCATAATCTACCTTAGTCAAATCTTTCTGACACTGGCTGACTACTGCTTCTTTAATCATGTAACTGGCTTGTAAAATGATTAACTGCATCTCAACTTTGAACTGCCATAAAGAAGTTATTTTTCTCATTGTTATGATGTACAACCAAGTGAAGAGCCAGTTCTAGTTTTATGGCAATCTGTTCAGTCTTTCTACCTGGAATGTGTTCTGTCCTGCTTCTCTGTCTGGAAAACTGCTCACTCCTTCCCTCGTTTCATTTAATGCTTTCCTCTACTGAACCATACCACCCCTTTCATAAGCACAATCCACACTCTGATATTTTAAACGAAAGGACACACATATTTTTTTTCATAATAATACAGGACAAGGATGTTTCTGTAGGAGGTGACAGGGTCAGATAAGAAAAATGGGGAGGGGGTTATTTTCTGGACTCCTAAACTTAGCTGAGGGTACTATAGGCTTAAAATGGATCTTGATCAAGTCAAACACATCAGGAGTCGTTTTGCTTCAAGCAATAGATCCTGGTGACAATGGAGATTTAGTTTCTATTTGTTCTGGCTTATACCTACATGTAAATAGATACCATAACTTACAGCCTTTTATTTGGCCTTAGGGAGGGGTCCTATGACAATTAAGTGCCCCAAGTCTGGAATAAATGGAGATTTAAGGAACCAATGCAGAAATGCCAAGTACCTTTGATACATTGGCCAAGAAAAGATGGAAAGAACAGTGGAGAGTCCCACCCTGGGACAGAGGGGTAACAGACATTCTCCTTCCCCCTTTTCCCATGTTAAGACATCACGAGACTGAATGTAATACTGAGACTTAAGCAGAGGGTAAGGGTGGGGGGTGGTATTTTTGGAGTCCTTTCATGGGTGCCTAATTTCTTGTATCAGTGCAGCTTGTAGGATCCACCTCAGTTGCTGCACACACCTTAGGTTTTTAGTAGAGCACTTAAAAATGTATAATTAGCTCTCATTATTAACTAAAAAGGCCTAATCATCAAGGAGAAGGGTTCAACAAATTGTATTTTTAGTAAGCATCCCATATGATTTTTTAAAAACCTCTAGCTTAAACATGAACAAGCTGTTCAAGAGAATAAGGAATAATGTTTTTTTCTTAATTTCAACATTTATTCAGGTCAAAGTGATGCTAGGAGTCCAAGCTGCCATTGCACCATTCACTTGCACAGATTAAGTCAATAGGATCAAATGCTGCCAACAGGTGAAATAAGAAAAAGGCTGAAAAGTGTCTGAGGCGTTTTTGGCAAGGAAGTGAGAGCAAGACCCCTGATGACTCATGTGTACTGTCTTAATTAATCCCCACATCACTCCCCACTCTGTAGACACTGAGGCAAGGATTTGGGTATGGTTAGTTTATTGAGATATGACCCCTAGGAAACAGGAATAAGGGAGTAGGAAAAGTGAGACAGGACAGGAAAAGCCAGTATAGGGCATTTTTAGAAGTTTCCAGGACCTCCTGAGAAGTATACAGAGCAGTCCAGAATTGTTCACAATAGTAACAAAAGGATGGATGATTTATCCACTGCCTCCCGTCCCCCTTTGGATAAAGATTGCCCCTAGATGCATTAGTCCTCCCATACTTCAAGGGAAAGTTTGAGGAAGGCTGCTGTTAGCTAAGGTGACTCTGAGAAACCATAAAACTTGTCCACTGGAATGTGGCTGAAATCCAAGGTGGATGAAATATGTGTTGGGGTTATGGAAACATCAATTACATTTGCCTTTCTGAAAATTAGAAAGAGATGCTCCATTTAAGCAAAGGAAATCTTGCATTCTCATAGTTTGGTGAGTAGGTAGAATCTCTGTGTCAATTTGAAAAAGCCTCCCTTCTCTAAAGCAGTTCTTATCCTTGCCCCTGGGTCAGGGTGCACAACTAGAAAAGAAAAAAAAACACACACTGGATTTCAGCCCCTTGGTCACAAGCATACAAACAGTGAACAACTTGCACTATACTGTGTGCACCTGGGCACACATGTGTCAGGTAAATTCCTAAAAGTGGGTCAGAGATAATAATCATGGTGTTTTCCAACTCAGTGATTTCTTCACATGTTTAAGTTGATCAGTACTCAGCCAAACTTGAGGAGATCCTTCTGCAGATCTCTTTGCTCTGTCTCTGTATTTCTTCCTTTCTGGTACTCCGCCCACAAGTTCCATTTGCCTTGGCCTCCTACATTTCAAATTCTGTTCTCCAACTCAGGGAGATCACTGAACTCCACTTGGGTTTTCCTTGCCTGTGTCAAGCCTGGAACCTCTCTCTTCAGGTGATCTTGGGAAGCCGTAAGTGTTTGCCTTGCTTGTTTTCTATCTCTCCCAGACAACTGTTCTTTGCTGCCTGGTGGCCAGGCTGTGTTGTTGGGGGATGGGGATGGGGGCTGAAGACAGAAAAGATGGCACCTGCCTATGGATACATAGGAGGAGGGTTCTTTTTACACAAGGAAATTGGCGACTGTCCCTCTGAAAGCAATGCACTTAACTTTTACATAATTTTTGTTACTGATGTAAATTTACATATGATGAAATGCATACATCTTAAATGTACATTTAATGGGTGTTCATAAATGTGTACACAGGGTTGCATTATGACTTTCCCATATTAAAAATATGTTCTATGAATGTGTTGGTAGATCAACCAGTATAATCCAAGATATATTCATTAATATCTCATTCATTTTTTATTTTAAAAGAAATTAAAATATTTTCATGGCCCCTAGAAGTATTGTGGGTCCTAGGCACTATACCTACTGTGCCTAGTGCAGTCAGCTCTGTACATACATCTGTGTAACCACCGCACTGATCGAGAGAGAGAATATTTCTGTTACCCTAGAAAGTTTCTTTGTGCTTCTTTGTTGCACTCCCCCATCCCCACAGGCAACCACTGCTCTGATTTCCATCACCATAAATTAGTATTTTACCTATTTTACAACTTCATATAAACATAGTCATAGTTTGTACACTTTCATATCTGGCTTTATTCAACAAAGTATTTTTGTACTTCTTCCAAATTGTTGCGTGTATGAGTAGTTCATTCCTTTTTATTGATGAGTAGTATTTCATTTCATGAATATAACATAATGTGTTTATTCATTTTCCTATTTATGGACATTTAGCTTGTTTCTAGTGTGGGGATCTCATGGATAAAGCTATTATAAACATTCTTGTGTAAGTCTTGTTGTGGACATTAAGTTTTCATTTCTCTTGGATACTTACCTAGGGGTGGAAATTCTGGGTCATAGGATAGGTGTATTGTTTAATTTGTTAAGAAACTGCCAAACTTCTTTCCAAAGCAGCTATACTATTTTATACTCCCACCAGCAATGTATGAGAATTATGTTGCTTCATAGCATTGTTAACATTTATTATTATGTCTTTTTAATTGTTAACATTTTTATAGGTGCAAAAGGGTACAATACTGAAAAATTTTGTCCTGATTTGTTAAACACCAGCCCTTCCCCTAGATTTTGACTTTAGTAATCATCAGATCATTGGCTATTTTAATGAAAGCAGTTTTAGGAAAATTGGCAGGGGCAAAATTCAGAGTGCAATTAATTGGATGCTCCATATTAAGCTGTCCTCATATTTTCATAACAAAAACAGTCTAGTCACCACAGTATTAATTAGCAATGTAAAATTTAGTGTATATTTTATAGGACAGGCCAATGAAATAATTTATATTACATAGCTCACAGATTTTTCCTAGAAAAATCTTCATTAGCCTTCTCCTAATCCTTTTTTTCCTCAATTATCAGCCTCCAGCTCTCCCTCTTATCCAGCTTTTCTGTGTAGTCTGCATGTTCCATCTGCTCATGACTATGGTCTTCAGTTTGAGAAGGGCCACCATACTGTAGAGAGTAGCAAACCAAAGACCTTCACCTTTCCTTAGAAGACAAGAGGGATTATACATGTGAAAGAAAACCATGTTTTGATACATTGTTTTTATTTCTTTTTTTTTTTCTCTCTGAATTACCTTTGGTGACTTGATTATTTACATAATACAAAAAAACCATTTCCCTCTATGTAAGTGTAGAGTCATCAAGAAAACAGTTCATCTGTCAGCTTGCTAAAATAGATAAATATTACAATAAAACAAAATAAAACCCCCTATCACCACCACATATACAAATGTCACTATTGCTGCTCTTAAACTGTTTGGCAGTTTCTCTCTCACCTTTGCGCCACATCACTATGAATGGTTCCTCCATGGTTTTTTGGAATGCGTTCTAGCAGTCCCCTCCAACATAGCAGGAAAAGGAATAACCTTGATGGAAGTTTATAAAATGTTAAATAACAATGATTTACACTGTAAGCCCACAATGGAAAAAATATGCAACCCCAGAGAATCCTCTATTTTCTTTTTCAAACTGGCAGGTGAGGAAATATACCTGGATGGAATTTAGAATTACATAAGAAGATAAGGTATTGGTCCAGGTAGAATAAAGAAGAAATAGATTGGATTTAGCCAAAAGCTTTATATTGCTTTCAGATATTATTGTTTAATTTTATTTTGCTCCTTAATCTCTTTCTTAAATCCCCTCAAAATAGTTGTATGTATTTATTTAATATCTTGGTTCTGAAATTGTTACTGTTTAGACTTATAAGTAATGGAAGTCTTGAGTAACTCAACCATCAATTATTGGTTGAGTAATAAAAACTATTAAATGGAATCTTTACTTACAATCTTGGGCACTTAGTGTTCCTTTCTTCTGCCAGTAACTCTGCATTTATTAAGCATTTAATATAAACCAAACAGAGATGGTACAGATAGTACTTCTTGTCTTGGTCTGAGTTTCCTATTCCTTGTCCAAGTCTGAGTTGAGTAACAGACAAGTAAATAAGACTATTACAATGCTGTAGGTTAAATGAGAGTCACCTAACTCAGACTGGGGCCTGGGACCTTGGGTGGGAAGTATTAAAGAATGTTTCAGTGTTTGTAGTCTGGGATAGATTGGATAGATAGAGAGATAGCATCAAAATCTTAAATGACTTTTTTATAACATTTAATCCTTATTCCCCAATTATTTATTGAATAATCTATTTCCTCCCAATTGAATTATAATGTATATTAAATTGCTATTAAATATTATAATGTTTATTTATACAAATATCTGTTTGAGAGCTTCCATTTCTGTTTCATTCACTTTTTATTCTTATGCTGTTTCTAAGCCTTTAATTATCATGGTTTTATAATGTTTTGATATCTGGGAGCCTTATTGCCCCTAAATGTTCTTTGTAAAACTTCTCTTGCCATTCTTATTAGTTCTTTCACATACATTTTAGGATTATTTTGTTAAGAACTCGTCTCCCCAAACAATTCCTTTTAGAAATTTTAATAGGGGTTACATTAAATCTACATATTAATATGGACTGACTTGACATATTTATATTCTTAATAGGTAGCTGGTCAGTTTCTGGAATGGTTGCCTTTAAGCAGGTGGTCAATTTTTACCCAGTTGACTGAGATAGCCAATGGATAAGGGAAATACCTAGGACTTACACAGTCAGCAAGATCAGAAGGGGAGGGTGTTTCCTATCACAATGTAGAAGGGGCCTATGGACCTAGCCACAATCTGTGATTTTCTCTGTCTGGTACTAAAATACTGGAGGAAGAACTGATTGGGGAAGTGGGAGGCAGGGAGGGGTAGCCACAAGTTAGGTTTTGGTCATGTTTCATTATTGTTGCCTACAGTATACCCCAATAGACATGTCCTACACACTGCGGGAAATTCTGGCCTGAAGGTTGGGAACCTCTGCAGGATTTTTCATGTCTCTCTTGTAGTACCTACTTTATTATAATAATCAATTTACTTGTTTCAAAACACTAGATTATTAGTTCTATGAATCAAGAATTTGGTCTCATTCATCTTTGCTCAATGCCTGACACATAGTAAATGTTTAATAGTTATTTGTCAAATGAATGAGTGATTGTGGTTTGGAACCTAAACATTAAGAATGTTTTAGAGTAAGGTGATGGAGATCATAATGTCAGGGTATTTTGCCTGTTTTGGACTTGAAAAATACTATTTTTTAAAGTGAGCTTTACTTTTTAAATTCAATGTTTTAAGACCAACCATTAAACTTATTCCCTGTTTGAGAACTAGTGCTACTTATTATCTTTCACTTGTGCAATTGCAATACCTCCTCATTCAAGTCTTGACTTGCCTCTCCATTACATATTGTTGATGAAATTTTCTTAATAAAGAGCAACATGTATCACCTTCATTATCAGCCCCAGTCAATCAAAGCCCCACACCCTCCAGGGAAACATAAGTTGAGCTGGTCCAACTAGAGTAAATCTCAAGATGTTGATGGAAGTTACCAGAAACTACTCTAACTCTTCTTGCTAAACTTAAACCTGAGAGTTTTTGAGGCTGGAGTACCCACAGCTATCTTGCCACCATTAGAAAGACCCTGGAGATGCTGGAGCTGCACTTGGAGCCAGAAAAAGAGGCCAACATGACAGAAAGCAAAGCAGAGAACTAGAGAGAAATAAAGCCTGGTTATATCTTTGGAGACCTGAATCTAGTTGAGTAGAAGCCAAATCTACCTCCTGAACGTTTCAGTAATGAGAGTCAGTAAGTGCCCTTTGGTGGACAAGCCAGTTTGCATTACATTTGCTGTCACTTACAGCTCAAAGAGTCCCAGCAGATCCATGCTTTATAAACTTGCTTTCACAATAATCAGTGCTTCTTAGTGACTCTTAGGAACTTAAGCCTCAGAAAAGTAAAAAAAAATCTTGTGAAATGAAATACTGTTGGTACGGTGGAGCTGGGATGGCACACATAAATCTTATGACTCCATAGCTAATGCTATTTTTTCCTTTCTGTAAATTATCTGAATAAGTAACACAATTATGGTTCAAAACTCATTATACATAAAAAGGTTAACAGTCTGCCTCATCTGCTCTGTTTCCTACTCCCCATGGGGGGTGGTTTCTTATGTAACTCTCTTGAATATGTAGTTTTACAATACTCCCTTTTTCATACAAATAAGAGGACATATACACTGTGTTCAGCACTTTTTAAAAACTTAATACACGATAATTGTGATCCTGCCATATTCGTAACAATGACCAAAGAAAACAGTTATATAGTGCTTATATTGTGCCAGACACTGTTCCTAAATACTTTACATAAATTAACTATTTAATAATCATCACAGCAGTTCTAGTGGTATGTACTATTATCATCCTCATTTTATAGATGAGGAAACAAAGGCATAGAAAAGTAAGTAATGGAGTTGAATTGTGAAAGCAGTCAGTCCGACTTCAGAGTTCAGGCACTAAATCATTATGCTAAACAGATTGGCAATATTCTTTAGTAAACTTTTGTTTTATTTTTGTAATCACATAGTAATCTTTTGTGTGGGTGTAACATGATATATTAGTAAATATTACTGACAAACATAACCCGTGGAGGAGTTCCCTGATGGTGTAGTGGCTTAAGGCTTCGGCGCTGGCGCTGTCGGCGCTGCGGCCTGGGTTCGATTCCCAGCCAGGGAGCTGCCCACATACCAAAAAGCAAAAAAAAAAAAATCAAACAAACAAACAAACAAAAAACCCATAACCCGTGGAAATGGATTATTACCAATAATTTGCTACTGCAAACATTATGCAATGCATAACCTTGTACATGAATCATTTTACATGCAGGTAAAACTTGGAGTAGATTCCCAGAGGTGTAATTTCTGGAGAAAAGGGGCATATGCATTTATAATTTTGACAGATACTATTAAGTTGCTCTCCATATGAGTTATAACAATTTGTATCAATGCAATTTATATCACCACCAATGTATGGAGTGTGTTTCCCCATTGCCTTGCCAATATAGAGTTTTGTCTTTTAGATTTTTACCAATACAATAGTTGAATAATAGTACTTCAATGTAGTTTTAAAAATTAATTTTTCATTGAAGAAAAGTGCACACATCACAGATGTAGAGAGTTTCATAAAATGACATCTATGGAACCAATTTAAGAAGTGAAACTTTGCCAGCACCTAGGAGTGCCTTTCTGTGCCCTGGTCCCTCTCCCACCTGTATACAATCACTATTGTGACTTGTAACAGCATAGATTTCTTTTGTCTGTCTTAAAACTAGGTATAAATTGAATTATACAGCATTTACTTGCTATTTTGTGTTGACTATTTTCAACTCAAAATTATGCTATGAAATTTATACATACTGTGGCATGTCATTGCAGCTCATTTATTTTTATTTTTTTATTTTTCAATTGCAGTTGACATATATTATTTTTGTGTGAATGACACAGTGATTAGGCATTTATGTAGCTTATGAAGTGATCACACCAATAAAGCAAGTACCCACCTGACACCACACATAATTATTACAATACAACTGACAATATTCCCCAGGCTATACTCTACAGCCCCATGACTGTAGCTACCAATGTGTACCTCTTAATAAAACCTCCACCTCACCCCCCATCCGGCAACCATCAAAATGCTATCTATGTCAACTCATGTGTTCTTATTGCTGCATAATAATTTATTATGTAAATATATCATAGGTTATTTAATCATCTTATTGTTTGTATAAATTTACATAGTTTCCAGTTTGGATTTATTAAAAATATTCTTGTACACACATATTTTGTACTTATATTTTGAATACACTTATATCTGTATTTATATTTTGCTGTCCAGACCCATTATTTTATTACCCCAACATTACTTTGCTGACCTTGTATGACTACAAAACTAGGCCAACCAGGAAGCACTAGGTCTAGGTGTTTAGACCATAGGTAACAATGAGAAGGGCTATAAGAAAAGAACCATGATCAGGTAAAAACTTTTCTAGAAGAAGCTTGTAAATATCATCTATCCAGAAAGCAATAGAAGAAATCAACTTTGAATCAGACAAGTCTGATGAATTTCTTGTCTAAGAAATAGGCAAATTTGGGCAACAAATAGCAATAGGATCTTTAGGATTTGGCCCTCAGATCATGGCTGCTTGGGAGACACTTCCCTTGCATGTTTTTATTTTATTTATTTTTTTGGCGGGGAGGTAGTTCCCTGGCTGGGAATTGAGGCCAGGCTGTGGTATTGAGAGTGCTGAAGCCTAGCCACTACACCACCAGGGAACCCCCTCCCTTACATGTTTTTAATCAGTCTTTCTTTCCTTAGGGGCACGTGATACCTGTCTCTAATCGGATCTGCTTCTAAGATTGTCACTGTCTAATTCCACCTAGCTTTCTTAGCTATTTATAGAGCAAGATCACTGAATGGGAGGATGGAGAGAAATATCTAAGTGTACATTTTCTTGAAAGCCCAGCTTTTCTGCCTTGGTTCTAACTAGGTTTTCTCTATTTCTGTACTATGTCTTCCTTATTTCTAGCTTGCTGTGTTTTCTCCTATGAGGCAAATCGGTATATGTACTTCTCAAATATAGTTTTTAAAACATGTGGAGGAATCCACAAACTTCTGTGTATGAGTCCAATCTTTTTGCCTCAAACATGCATAGCATACAGCTGTGCACACAGTATGCTCTGATCAATGACAAGAGCTTTGTACCTTCCAAACACTAAGTTCACTAATAATCATTTACTAAGAGCAGCAGGGTATAGGGCTACATCTGGCAGGAGACAGTCTTTTCATCTTCACAACTCCCCAGGGAAGAAGGGCAAGGAGAGAGATGTCTCCATAGGACAGCCCAGTCAAGAACCAAAAGAGCCTGGCAGGAAGGAGCCACAAAAACACTACAGTCGCTGTAAATGCTGCATTAGAAACTTCTCTGCGATTTGCTAGACTAAGTAAACAAAGAGCTAGCAGCCAAACCTACGAAACTATTCATTTCTCACAGCCGGGAGAGGATCAGCTCCACAAGTGCTAGCTATGTCTGCCAGTAGGTTTCACTTTCACAGCTGTAGTTCCTGAGAGCACGGATCGCTGGCCCAGAACATATGAGAAGCACTCTGGAGGGGTGAGTCAGAGGAGCAGAAGACAAAGAGGCAGGAAATGCATCAGCATTTTTCTCCCTAGCCACCACCCAAGTGCTGATGTTTCCGGAAAAGCTCGCAAAATTTAAGAGAGTCTGTGAATTTCTCTATTTGTTTAATGCCATAGCTATATAAGTTACCATAAACTGGTGGGAAAATAATTTTGCAATTGTGTGTTTCTTGGAGTTTAACCAGTGGCTAACGCACTTGGGGTAGGCTGCGCAGATTTGACCCAATCAGGTGGTCAGTCCCACAATATCCTTGGAGTTTGCTCTGGTTTCTGAAAGTTCAGAACCTGGCATTGATACAGACTTGTTTAAGGTGTTTGATGGCTTACAGCGAGTTGGTTAACTGACAAATTGGCATTTGAAAAAATTATTCTCAGGGACATGACCTAGAGCCTCCTCTCCTTGACACTGATTCCTCACCACGTACTCTGGGCTTCGATGTGGTCAACAACATCTACCTCAGAGCCTTAAATCAACTTGTCCCCCATGCTTTAAACCTTCCTAACTCCTTTTTATCCATAGCTATTACCCCTGATCTCTCCAAAACACTGTCTCTTTCTTTCTTGAAGCTCATTATTATTAACTCCACCACCACCTGTGTTTTGGATTCACCCTTACAGGTCAAGGCCATCACTCTCTGGCTGAGTAAGCTGGCCTTCCTTTGTCACAGAGGGAGGCCTCCAGGGTCATTCTAACTCACCCCCTCCATTTTCCTCTGTTGGTATCTCTGAACTTTCATTATTCACCTTTCTGACACCACATGTGTAACATGTGTTCCAACACCACATCTCCAGCTCTCTGACACCAGCAGGCCATCCTACAATTCAATTTAATCCTGACACTCTCTACCTAGAATTAGTGTCAGATCCATGGTGAAGGGCTCAGTCCCATAAGACTGCCTCACTCCAGATGCCAACCTCAAGTCCCAGGTTGTTACAAGGTGCTTCTGATCAACTGGCTAGAAATTTGGGGGTTCCCATTAATCTCTCTTTGGGTTTCATCATTCACCAGAATGACTGACAAAAGTCAGAAAAACACATTACCCGGTTTATTGTAAATGATACAACTCAGGAATAGCTAAATGGAAGAGATGCATAGAGCAAGCGGTGGTGGGGGGTGGAAGGGGGGTTGGGGGGTGGCAGAGGAAGGGTGCAGAGCTTCCCTGACCTCTCTGGGTGCACCACCCTCCCAGCACCTTGATGGGTTCATCAACCCAGAAGCTCTCTGAACCTTATCATTTAGGGATTTTTAATGGAGATTTTATTACACAGACATGGTTGATTAAATCCTTGGCCATTGATGACTAACTCAATCTCTGGCCTGGGGGAGGGTGGGGGGCTGAAAATTCTATCCTCTAATCATGCCTTGGTCTTTCTGGTGACCAGCCCCCATCCTGGTGCTATCTAGGGGCCCTCAGCCGCTAGTCCTCTTGACTAAACACACATCACTCCAGAGATTTCAAGGGTTTTAGTAGCTCTGTGCCAGGAACCAGGGACAAAGACCAAATATTTGTTGTTGTTGTTGTTTATCTATGTTACAGTATCCCCAACAAAACAAAAACTAATAAACTTGACTCATCACCTGCCAAATTTCTGAAACTGGGAGTTAAGACACTCTTACCTAATACAATTGCCCTATTTAAATGGCAGTTGTCTTCTCTGGGTTTCTGGTTCTGACAACATACCACCAATTACCACACCAACATACCAAGTTGTTTAAATTTTAAGGTTATTTATACTTACATGTACTAAAATATGCTGTCCCTTTGCACAGCATTCCCAGAGTCATCCCTGAGCAGTCAGGCTTGTATTCCATAGCCTGCTCTTGCCTGTGACCTCACTAGCAGTGGGCAGCTAACCCAGGCTGGTCCAGTTAATCTCTCCCACATAAAATTGAATTGTGGGAAATAGAAACTAGGAGCTGGGGGCTGCATGCCATCAATAGCAGAGCTTTGACCAGAAGATCCCTGAACTCATGCTGTTAAGGCTACTACTACCCTCCCTGAAAGCTGCCTATTTATTAATAAACTTCCCTTAGATTTCATAGGATCTGGCACTGCATTTTCAAACTTGTGCCATTTCAGACGTTGCTTTCAGCAAGCGGAAATGAAATACTTTAATGTGGCCAACTCCCTGGTTGGCTTTCTGAGTAGCCATCCTCCCCCCTCCCCCGCACCTTGTTACTCCCCCCAGAGAAGTTACAGAACTTAAACACTCTATTTCCCTGCTTCTCTTGCATCTATGGGTGGCCATGTGATAGCGTCCTGACCAAGGAGACATAAGTAGAAGTCTTCTGAAGAAGTTTAGGAAACATTTTTCTGATAAAAGAGACAGATACCACTGGTATGCCCCTTCACCTTATTCCTCCTTTGAACTATGGGGGAGGTAAAACTTGACTCAGTCTTCTTAGGGTGTCTGGCTGGGCCTGAGAATTAAGTTGACATAAGTCAGATTAAGGGGAGAAAAGTATACACATTTTATTTTTACATCTATGTGGGAAACACCACAGGAAAATGAAGATCCAAAAAGCAATTAGATCTAAGTGCTTCTATCCCAGGTTGAACAGAGTAGTGATTGTGAAAACATAACTACCACATATAGGCTAAAAAAAAAGAAAAAAGGTAAGGGTTATCTTAACAAGTTCTGTTTGTAATAGAAGTTTCTCTTGGCTTCAACTCACTACCTCTGGTGATAAGAATGTGCATTACCTCCTGGAACTCAGAGGACATCTTTCACCTGCTTTCAAGAAGAAAAAGGGAGGTCAGAGTACCTGCCCTTCTTGCATCAGCTATTTTTCAAAGTGCCTCCAGCTGAAAATCATCCTCATGCTAAAGTGGCATATTTTGGGATGGCATTTTCTGCTAGTCTTCTGAACCTGGAGGTAATACCTGGAGTTTCAGCAGCCATTTTGAAATCACGTGTCAAAGACCGAGAGATTTGGAGAGGTGTTATCTTTAACACAGTTGAGCTGCTGAACTAATGGTAGTAACCGTCTACCTCCAGATTTCTTGATATGAGAGGGGGAAACTGTTTAAGCCTTTGTCAGTTAGGTTCTTCATTACCTGGAGCTGAAATGAATAATTCCAAAGCAATTCCTCCATGAAGAATGATTGCCCTAGTGTGGAGAAATACTTCCTGGTATTTATCAGTAACTCAAAATGTAATTCTACTAGTTCTATGCTTCCTTTGATTGATTTCAAATCACTCCACATGTACTTCCCAAGTTGAAGTCCTTAATCATAGGAACCGTGTCATTCACCTTATTTAAAATTTCCACAATTTCTGAGCAGGTCTGGACAATCAGAAAAGTGCTTTTTAAGTATAATATTCTTTTTCTGAGGCACTAGGGCTCCAGATAAGGTACACTCTCAGAATCTGTAAATAGTTTCAGAAAACAGTACCTTTGGAACCAAACAAGCAAAAAAATGTGATTCACTATAAGCAGAAGTGACTCACTCTAAGAGAGCTTATAGATGTGTGACTGCAGAGAACACAGTGTTTTATGTATAAGAAAACCAGAATATAGTCACTGGACAAAAGATTAAATTGGACCTATACCTCATACTACACCCAAGAATAGACTCCAAAGGAATCAGAGATCTTAATGTAAAGAACAAAACCAAACAAGTACTAAAATACAACACAGATGGATTCCTTTATAACCTGGGTGTGAGGAAAGACTTTTGAACTATAATTCAAAATCCAGATGCAACAAAATACTACATCAAAAAAGACAAACAACTTTTGTGTGGTAAAATCACCATACGCAAAGTCAAAAAGATAAACTAGAAGAAAATATTTGTAAAATATATCACAAATAATGGGCTAACAGTCATAACAAGAAGCATACCTCAAATCTAATAGCATATAGAAGAGTAACAGTGACATTAGAGCAACCCTGTAGGCAAGTAGGAACATATTAGCATTTACTACCTACTTCCCATTCCTTTTAGGGTTTAATAGTTAAATCTAACAGGCTGAATGGTTGGAAAACTTAAATATCTACAGGTAGACTCCTACAAGAGCCAGGGGTTTCCAAAGTAGTGTGTGCATAAGAACTTTTGTCAATGTAAAAACAAAATATGCACTCTATTTTTTATGAAATATAAAGAGATTTCAATAATATTTTTGACTGACATTTTCCCTCCCCACATGATTTTAAAAAAACAAAATTTTGAGATACTACCAGTTTCTTCATTTTTGCATTGATTTTAGACCCAAACTCCCACAAATTATGTCTCCTCTGTCTGACAAAGATGAGATTTTTAGATATCAGAAACAATGTAATTCCACCTCTGTGTAGAAGCTTTTTGAATTCCCACTTAACTACCCATCAGCTTTCTTGTCCTTTCTTTGAAATACTTACTGCAAGAAATATTTGTTGATTTCATTTGACTAGACAAGTTCCTACTTAACAGTATTTTATAATAAGAGTCAGAGTTTCACTATTGTTAGACTCATCAACAAAAAATACTGATCACTTTCCACATGAAAGCTAGAGCTCTTACAAGCTTAAAAATATTGACAGCCCCCAGTTATGGGGACCAAGGTCAAGGACAACCAGAGCGAGAAAATAAGAGGCCTTTAGAATGTGGTTTGTGAGAGATGCAACAAAATGGCAGTGTGAGAGGGACCTCTGGAAAACTCCTGTGGAGATTACAGCTAATAAAATACCTATACCTCAACCAAGAGCCCTCTACACATCTCACAATCACAACTATGAAACCCACTTGTGCCATTAAGGTACCTGCAGGCGGGCAGAAGTTTAAACAAAGCAGAAATAAAGGGAAGAGCGGGGACATGGCTCTTCCACGCAACCCATGGCTGTGTGGGTTCCCACTTGGAACTGTACCACTGGGGAAGGGAGGAGGAAGGCTGTGGCGGGAGAGCACTCCGGGCCTCACTTGGTCCATGGGACAGACGAAAGGGGGCCCACAGGCAGGGTGTGAGATACCGCATCCACCTCACTTTGGCCCCAGGAGGTGCACACTGGTCTGCAAAACACAGAAGCTGGAGTTCCCAGAGGAGGGGAAGTGGCTGGGCGGTAAGGAGCCACAACGCAAACACTCCAGCGGGGAAGGAGAAGGAGCAAGGGGGGGCTACATGCACGTTTCTCAGCCCACAGCCAGGACAGTTTGAAAGAGCAGCATACAGGACTGACCCCAAAGCTCAGGGCAGAATCTGTTCGTGGGGCAAACCCAGAACAGAATGGCACAAACCCCAGAGCCATAGGAAGAAAACAAAGCTGCAAACGCCCCTCCCCAACAGACCTCTGCCTGCCCTGTATCAGAAGCAAACACCAAAGAAATTATAGCTGGTAAGGTCCAGAGAGACTGCAAAAATGAGAAACCAGAGAATTAAAGAGATGGGGACAGGTGACCCATCAGAAACCGAGCTCAAAGCAACGATTATAAAAATGCTTAAGGAACTGAATGATAATTTCAACAGAGAGATAGCAAGCATTAAAGAAGACTTACAAAAAATTATAAAGGACCAGAGAGAGATAATAAGTACATTAACCGAAATGAAGAATGGTGTAAAAGTCACCAAACTAGATACAACAGAAGTGCAAAGTAGATATTTGCAGGAAAGGCTAGCAGAAAACACCTATTTAGAGCAGATAGATATGAGAATCCAGAAAAATGTGGATGGTTTGAGATTTCTCTGGGACAATTTTATGCAGAAGAATATCAGAATCATAGGTGTGCCAGAAGGGACAGAAAGAAAAGCAAGAGATGAAGAAATTATTTGAATAAATAATGACTGAAAAATTTCCTAACCTGGTGAATGAAATTGATATACAAGTCCAGGATGCACAGAGAATCCCAAACAAGATGATCCCAAACAAGAACACAAGACACATCATAATTAAAATGGCAAAAGTTAAAGAAAAATAAGAAAATTCTAAAAACAGCAAAAGAAATGCAAGTAGTAACTTATAAAGGCACACCCATTTGATTCTCAGCTGATTTCTCACCAGAAACTTTACAAGCCAGAAGGGATTGGCAGAAAATATTCAATGTGATGAAAACCAAGGACCTACAACCAAGAATAATGTATCCAGCAAGGCTAGCATTCAAAATTGAAAGACAGATAAAGAGCTTCTCAGATAAGGAAAAGTTAAAGAAATACATCACCACCAAACCAGTACTTCAAAGAATGTTAGAGGGACTTCTTTAAGATGAGAGGAAAGATGGGAGAGTGGGTAAAATAAGGGAAAGGGATGGAGAAATTTGGGGAGGGGCGGTGCGGGAAAAGGGACAGGGACAGAAATATATAGTCATGGAAAGAAACTGACCCTGGGTGATGAACACAATACAACACATAGAAGATGTAATGTAGAATTATACACTTGGGACCTATGTAATTTTTACTAATCAATGTCACTGCAGTACATTTTTAAAAAGTAAAAAAAAAAAAAAAAGAAAAAAAAAGAAAAAAAAAGAATGTGGTTTGTGAATGAAACACTATTGCCCAGGCATTACCAAGGAATTATACAAAAATATCAGGGGAAACAGGGGTAGCTTTGAAAATAGCTAAAGGCTTATAATTAAAAGAGGTCCAATGGGAAAGGAACAGGAATGAAAAGGCTGGTTTGGTGACCCAGAATGCAGTCCTCATAGCAGAAAGCTACATCTTGCCACATGTCCCTCTTCAAGTAAGTGTTCATCCAATCTTCAGAGTTGGTTTTTGTTTTTGTTTTTGTTTTTTGCCTCTGGGCTTTTCCCAAGTCACCCTATCTCAGCCTTTATACACACTCAGTTGGAACTGTGCCCCAGAAGGCATTTCTCAGCCAGAGAGAGTGGACTGGAGCTGGTGATAAATGGTCCCACCTCACCCACACCATCCTTTACAGGTATATCCTACAGGGTTCTTCAGAGAGTCCCCAGCAGGATTGAGCCCCAGTTGCCCACAATGGTAACTAACTGGATATTGGCCTTTCCTTCTTCCATGTTATATTTGCATTTTCATTCTGATTCCCTGGGGTCATCCTCCAAATAAGTTGTTGCATCCCAGGTTTTGGCTCAGTCTTTGCCTTTGGGGGAACCTAAACCAGTATTCCAGTATAGCTCATACCTGCTTTCCAACTGATTCTGCAAAACTGGAGAACGGCCTAAATAGGGGACTGTAAAGAAAAAGCCAACAAACAAGAACAGTTAAACAGTGAAAGCAGGCTCAGTGGACAATTTTAATTGTGCATACCCTCTCCTGCAGAGGCCTTTGCTCCTAACTTCAAGAGAGGCTTCAGCTACTGATTTCAGTTTAGAAAGTTTTAGGAACAAAGGAGAAGGAGAATTTTAAGATTTGCTACCGAATTAAAGGAGTAGCCAAAACTTTGAGACCATGCGAGATGTCACCAGTAAAAATTGGAGATCTGCCAACCTGCTCATGAGATCCTTTTAGATCTCTCACATTCTACGGAACTTCAAGATTTCTGACCAATTAAATTTTCTTCTCCTGTATCTATGTCACTTCCATTCTCATGCTCACAGTCTTGATTCTGGTAGCTGGAGTAGCCTTCTTTCAAGCTATTGTCTCCCCTTGTTCAAAACACATCACACTTCAAATTCCATGCCCCATCTCTTTTCACAGTGGATTCTCTGCATACTTCACTTAGAACACTTACCAGGTTATCTGGAATGGATTGTTGGTGCATGTTTTCTTATTTAACTCTGTACTTTGAGAGCAAGATTGTGCAAGAAAAAGAGAGAAAATGGTTCAAGACTGGAAGATAGAAATTTGAATATAACTGGCAACTGTGAATGTTAAATAAAATAAGTAAAACTCTTGCTGACATGAAAGTCTTTCACAGTGGAGCATCAGAAGCTTCGCAATAATGATATGTGCTAATACAAAGCAGTACATATTATGCTGATGTAAACACTAGTACAATTGGAGTGGTGTAGAACATGTGCTTGGGAGCCAGGTTTCAAAGTTCATATTCCAGTTCTGTTCCTTCCAAGCTGTGTAGATTTAGGTGGGTTACTTAACATTTCTGTTTCTGTAGCTTCATCATTTGTAAGATACAGATGCTAGAGTGCTTTTCTCATGGAACTGTTACGAGAATTAAAGATGTAAATATAAATAAGGCACTTAGAAAAGTGGCTGGTACATAGAAAGAGCTATAGAAGTCTATTATTTTTTATTGGTAAAATTCGCCCCCTTAAAGCAGAACCCAACAAACAGAAAAGTGAAGGTCGGAGGTCTAACATATTTATGCAAGTGAGTGCTGAGGGCAGTGAGAATTAAGATGGGAATGTGGGTCATTCATTACTTCAAAAGAGGCTCTTAAAAGTGTACTTTTATAGACAACAAACTGATGGTTGCCAGAGAGAAGGGAGGTTGGGGAGCCAGGTGAAACAGGTAACGAGTGGTTACAAAATCGTCATGGGAACATAAAGTACAGCACAGAGAATATAGTCAGTAATGTTGCAGCAACTATGTCCAGTGCCAGGTGGGTACTAGAGTAATTAATTGTGGGGGAGATCACTGCATAAATTGTATGAATGTCTAACCACTATATTGTACACCTGAAACTCATGTAAAATAATACTGAATGTCAACTATAACTAAAAATAAACCAAATGAATAATTTTTAAAAATTATTCTTTTATAAACTCTTCTTTTCTGAGGGTAAACTCACAAGAGAAAAAGGCACACAGAGTCCCTTGACCCTGTCCCCACTTTCCCCTTCTATGTTGTATCCAAGCAAAATTTTTGTGACTTACCTTTAAATACAAATTATTAGTTAAGTGCAGTAAAGATTCTTTTGAAACACATTTTAGGAATCATATAGAAGTTGTTTCAAGAACATAAAATGAGATAATTGTAGTTGTCTTATTCCTTGCTTTTGAACTCATATGCTCATTGAAATTCTCAATGAAGCAAAGTTTGGGAATAAAAGTTTCCAGATATTGGACTAAGGCCTTTTGTGGAAGCACCTTCATAGTCCTTATTTGAATTTATATTAGCAAGCATTTGTACAATCTGTAACTTCTAATTCTGACATACCTGGCCCTTCAGACTTCTAGGGACATCAAAAGTATGACAGAATTTTAGCCTGTTAATGTTACTGTAGGCAGGAGGAATAGGGCCATGGGGAGCAGTGGGGAGGAAGGGAGGGAGGAAGTATGGGAAAACAGAGGCAGATCATGTCATCCTTTCAAAAAGTGCAGTTCCCAGACGTGCCCAAGAACTAGATTTCCATGGCTGAGAGGAGATCCAGGATACCATCTTGACTCTCAAAGTGAACTTTAGTGAATTATAATGTGTTATAATATTATTAGCATTGCTCTTAAGGAAGACTCTCCACCCCCTGTGCCACCATGACAGTTCCAAATAAGGACAAAAATCCTTCTTCCCAATGGGAAAGAATGGTCAGTAAAGACCCGTGTTGCATTACAACTGCCAAACCGTCTGTCCCCTCATGCATTCCCCATGACTTCCTAAGGCAGGAGCCATGGGGGCATGGAATACCTCACGTCACCCTGTATGGCCCTGGAGGATGGCTGGTTAGTCAATGACGGGTAAGATTCCTCAAGGGAGGAACAACCTAAGACAGGCAGTCACATAGGGGCCATCAGGAGAGAGCTTGGGCTCTACAGAGGTGAGGCACAGCCCTCACCCGCTCTGCGGTTAATCCCTTGCCCCCTGGCTGACTTGCTTCCTACTACAGTTTAGCCTGAGATCTGATGGGATGAGTTCAACCATTCCCTCCCTTAATGTATGTTTATACAATAACAATGACACCTTGCCTTGGGGATATATATTATGTGTAAAGACATAATACGTGCTGGAACACAATGGGGACTTTTGGGAATAGCCCTAAAATGTGATAATCACAGACGTTGGAAAGAGGAAGGGTTTTACTTCTCCATACACACCTTACATGCCTTGTATGCTCACCAATAAAAGCTACCTGGTGACCCGATTTGTGGCTTTTTTTCAGTCCATGAGGCTGGAACCCCTTGTCTCCACTTGAAACTTATTTTTGGCTGCAGTTTCACCACCTTGCACTGCCCTTCCCGTTCATCCACCGCCTGTGTAGTGGGGGACACGACAGACACACTCCCCACTCCCCACAGGAAGGCCTATGCCTCCCTTAAATCTTAAATATTTTGTGCCCTCATTTTAGAAGTAATAAATTCTTGAGGCTCTTTTTCTTTGTCACAGTTGCTCTTCTCCAGGCCTGCTTGCACTCCCTTCTTGAAAGTGTTCTTTTCCTTTCTAACAAATTCACCACTTGCTTTGCTTATTTGATGCATCCTTGAATTGCTGATGTATACCAAGAATCCAATTTCCCAGTTACATTGGTACTTACAGATGTTTTCTTCCCTCCCTCCCTTTTTCTCTCCCTCTTCCTTCCTTCCTTCCTTTTGATAATAGAATATTGATAATAGAATAGAATTTTGATAATAGAATAATAGAATATTGCAATCTTTGGTTAGTTCACCTAACCAAAGTTTTCTTTATTGTGAAAACTCTTTTCCTTCCACTATAATTAATTCAACAACTATTTAATAATAATCTGTTCTGTGAAGGGATGTAAGATTCATAAAGGCAGTTTCCATGTCTGTGATGTTGTCATTATCTGTCAACTATGGTTTGCACATAATGGGCATTCCAAAATTATTTGGTAAAGAGATATGAATAAAGGTCTTACACTGAAGCAATGGAGTATAGTAGAACCAGCATAAGCTTTAGGT
The DNA here is from genome assembly GCA_004026885.1 of Lyroderma lyra. NCBI lineage: Eukaryota > Metazoa > Chordata > Mammalia > Chiroptera > Megadermatidae > Lyroderma > Lyroderma lyra. The sequence continues at coordinate 357,520 of PVJL010000168.1, read as the reverse complement.
GTGTGTTCAAATCCCAGTTTTCCCACTTATCTGTGTGATCTATAGCAAGTTGCTTAACCAACTCATTTTTTTGGTAAACGGAGATAATATCAACTTTATTAGGATTATGAGAATTTAGCAAGATAAGGGTTTATTAAAACTCCTACTATATATATGAGTTCAAGCAATTAATTTCATGAACTAATCCTAGAAAAAGTGCTACATACCTTATTGTTGAATATCACTATGGTCATCTTTGAAGTATTACCCTTGATGTACAATTAAGTTTTCACCAACAACTCATGGCTAATGCATCATGACAATGCACCAGCTCACACAGCACTGTCTATGAGGGAGCTTTTAGCTAGTACACAAATAACTGTATTGAAACATTCTCCCTACTCACCTGATCTGGCCCCCAATAACTTTTTTCTTTACCCGAAGATAAAGGAACTATTGAAAGGAAGACATTTTGATGACATCCAGTACATTAAGGGTAATATGATGACAGCTCTGATGGCCATTCCAGAAAGTTCTAAAATTGCTTTGAAGGGTGGACCAGGCGCTGGTGTCATGCATAGCTTCCCAGTGTACTTCGAAGATGATCATTCAGCAATGAGGTATGCAGTACTTTTTCTAGGATGAGTTCGCAAACTTAATTGTCAGAACACACACACACACACACACACACACACACACACGCACGCACGCACACACACACAGCGTGTTGTAGGGACTGTGTTTCAAAATACAGGGGTTCTTTAAAAACTGAACAGTTACAATTCCTTTTATTAATAAATTTCCACACAATAAGATAATTAAGACAAGTCACAGAATATTATGGAAATATTATGGGTGTTTAAAGTAGGAAGAGATGAAGTGTGTTTGAGGGAATAAGGAAAGGAGGTGGCATATGAAATGGTCCTTGAAGCACAGTTAGGATTTCAACAATTAAAATGCACATGCGATCCAGATTTTAAAAAGAATCACAAGCAGGGAGGTAAAAAGGTACTGAGTGTGACTGAAGAAAGGCCAGTTACTCTTTTGGCAGAAATATAGGTTGACATAGGGAAGTAGTGAGAGATACAAAAGAAATGTGAGTGACAAAAGAAATGTGGGTGAGGCCATATAGGTGGTACCAGGTTCCTCAATCTAGTAGACAATGGGCATCTGATGGTCTGCCCATTATGGACTACGTCATAGGACTGGAAGGTGGAAGCGCGGAGTGGAAAGACCAGTTAGGAGAGGCTATTGCACTAGTTCAGGTAAGAGATAATAAAGGCTTGCAGCAGAGGGAGAGCAGAAGGAATGCAGAAAAGACACAGGAGAGGCACACAGTTCGTAGACAGAATCAACAATATGTGACTAGGGCCTCACACTGGAGAAGGAGAGGGAGCGAAGAGGGAGGGAGACAGACAGAGATAGAGGGAGACACACCGAGATCCAGTTATTAGAATCATTTACTCGAATGGGTAAGTCGTGGCTTAGGTTTTGGATCTAGGCCAGCTTCAGGTTTGGGTTGCACCTGGCTGCCGCCTTCCCCTTTTCACATTCCTCTTTTTTCAGGGCCACCTCCACTTCCTTCCATCTCTCTCAAGTAATTGAGCTCTCTATCCGCAACCTGAGCTGCGTTTATCTTCATGCTTCACTTCTGCTTCCCATACTACTCTCACAGCCCCATCACACAGGTCAGGTCCGGGCTGTAGAATACTCCTCCCGCCAGATACCCTACCGTCTTCGCCTAGGTAGCTTCCATGCTTGCGTCTCCACAGCTCTTTGACCAATAGGCAGGCCCTAGTGCTGGGACTCGACTCGCTATTGGTTGGCCGAGCCATGGTGAGAGATGGTGCGGTGCCGGTTCACGGCACTGGTGAGAGCTGTGGGCGGTTGTTAAGGCGACCGTTCGTGACGTAGCGCCACCAGGCCGAGCAGCCCCCAGATGATTGGCTAGATGATCGGACGATCCTTTCTTATTGGTCGTAGTCTCTTGGGCTCTGAGCGTGCGTAAGCCGAAGATTCCTTCCGCTCCGCGTCTCCGTTGACTGGAGACAGGCGGAGCACCGGGGTTAGGTGGCCTCCAGTGAGATCGGGAGGTGAGGCGACGGTGGCCGCGAAGTGGGACCCGGGGAGCGGGGCAGCAGTGGGTGGGAGCGAGCTTAGGGCCGTGTGGGTGGCGGTTCTCAAGTTCCGCTCGGCCCTGAGAAGGGGCGGCTAGCACGTCCTGCAGACCTGGCGAGGGCTGCGGTGGTGGCTTTGCCGGTGAGGCGGCCCTGTCCCGAGGGGACTACGAGGAGACGTCCTTGGGGCGCGGTCGGCGGAGCGGCGACCCGCACCAATGCTGGGGGAGCCCGGGGGCCAGGCTGGGCCTCAGCGGCGGGAGGCGGTGCGGATCAGTGTTCGCCGGCCCTGTTGATGTAGGCAGTCCTGGCTCCGCTGTCACGCTCGTCGGGGCGGCAAGGCTGCCAGGAGAGTGACCTTGAAGGCCCCTCGATTCTGGGAATGCTGGGGGGCTGGGGGCAGGGGTGGTGCGGCCCGCAGCTTGCTGAGAGGACGCTAGAAGGTCCATTCGGTGCTGGCGTCCACGCCCAGTCGGTGCTGTTCGTCAGCACCTTTAAAGTGATGGGGAAGATCTCTAAATGCTGCATTTAACTCAGCTGTGAAAGAACCGGGGATCTGCATAGTAGTGTCCGATTATTTCCAGGAAAAACGGGTTGAAAGGATGCGGAGCCCAATGTAGGGAGTCGCCTAAGGACTTTAAAGGATTTTTTTTTTTTTTTTTTTTTTTTTGGTAAGGGGCGTAGTCTCCTTGGTGCTGATGTTCTTTAGTCCAAACTTTCAGGTTTTTGGGAATTATTTGGTTGTAGTTAGGAAAAAACTACCTTGGAGGTTCAAATATAGAACGGCCAATTTCTGTGGTAGGAAGTTGATGTACTCCATCTTAAATGGTCGTTTGAAATATTTTAGGGCCAAGGACATGCCTTCTTATACTTGATGCTGAAAAGTTATAGGGAACATTTGTTTCCGGGCCATGTAAAATAATCGTGCATAATATCAGCATCTCACTATGTAAATACTGTATTTTTTGTTTGCTTGTAAATTTATTTTTCTGTCCGTACAATGAAAGATATTTTATGATTTAGAGGTGATTTAGCAAAGGCCTGAGTGTCCACTGGGGATGGATAGATTAGATTTTGAAAGCCTGCTATGTTGAAGTGTCTTTCCAAAATTTATGATAAACTTGGCAGTAAGGGCAAATGGCAGTTAGTAACATGAAAGTTAAAAAAATGTGCAAAGATTCATCATGTGGCATGAACATTTCAAGATGAGTGTGTGTGTGTATGAATGATCTAGTTTCTAGACCATGAAGAGATAATCACAGCTATTAATACTCTCTTAAGGTGACACATGAAATTGCTGATATTTGAAATTTGACTGTTTTTTACCTACAAAATAGAAGTTTCATATAGTTCCATTTAATAGTTTGTCAAAACTTTGGAGATCTAGCTTTATAAGTGAATGAAGAGAGGTCGCATATAATAGAATTGGGTTTAGAATCCAGGTTTCCTGATTACCAGTGCAAGAAATTATTTTTCCCTAGGATACAAGGTTGAGCAGCAGAGTGCTAGATCCTATTGGAATTAAAAATGGCTCATTAGGGAGTTCCCTGGTGGTATAGTGGCTTAAGGCTTCGGTGCTGGCGCTGTCAGCGCTGTGGCCTGGGTTCGTTTCCCAGCCAGGGAGCTACCCACATACCAAAAAGCAAAAACAAAACAAAACAAAAAAATAAAAATGGCTCATTAGAAGACAGGGTGTTTGCCTCCAAAGAGACAAAACCTACACAGCACCTAATTTGAGAATAGTGTCAGATAGTGTATAATCATATAATCAAATACTGGGATGTGTAGTGCAGGAGGAGTGCTGAATGGAAGGAAAGAATTAGAGTAGGATGCCAAAGCATCCTTTGCTGCAATTGCCCATGGTGGGTGGTTTCTGTGGTTATACTGGATTAGAGTTTAAGAATTCCATTGAATTTAAATTATCCATTCTTTTGAAGAATTTGTGAAATATTTGCAGCATACTTCAATCTGAACAGGCAAGATACACGTTGCCTGTTAAACTTGATCTTTAAAGTAAAATTTATTATAATTGCAGCATAGCATAAATATTGAATTTACATGAGCTGTCCAGTAGCCCGCTAGTGCCACTTGAAACTATTGATGAGGGAGTTCCCTGATGGTGTAGTGGCTTAGGGCTTCGGGGCTGGTGCTGTCAGTGCTGCGGCCTGAGTTCAATTCCCAGCCAGGGAACTACCCACATACAAAAAAAAAAAAACCAAACCATTGAAACTACTGATGAAGGTGGAAGATTGGATTCTATGGCATTTAAGTGCTTTGCATAATCATAGAGAAATGGGGAGGGTGCTCATGAGAAATGACATTGTTCATAATTATGGTTACTTTTGACACACCTTTGTACATTTGATTATTCAGTTTGTATTTCCAAATAGGTTAGGTTCTCTGTTTGGTGATGGTTCACAGGCTCATGTGTAATTCTTTTCCTGAATGTTGCAAAGATGGCTTTACACCTAGGAAAGAAATGTCATAGAGTTGACAATGCTACCATGAAATCATTTTGAGGGAAAACATAATATGCCTAATATACAAGGAGTGTCTGGAAAGTATGCAGCCATGTAATATGAAAAATAGAGGCATTTATAGCTGGATTTTTTCTGGACAGCCCTTGAATAATTATGGGTTGATAGTGCTAAACCTATTTGTGATCAAATCAGAGTGCCTTTCTGCTAGCAGCTCAGATTTTATTTAATTCAACTGAATTAACTTTTTAGTAGTGAAAGAAATGTTGACTTGATAGGGAATAACCTACGTTGTGGGGGATTTTTGGAGGGAGTATTAGAAATCATTTTAACCTAGTTTGAAATGTGTTTTTTAGTTAATTCATTTTCTGGGATATTAATGCCATTTGATTCTTTAGACTGGTTTATAGGTTTGGTTTTGTTTTTTAAATATAAGAAGGAAGTTATGTGATAGACCATCATGAAAATCAAGCCTCTTATGAGGCTTTTGGCTGTAGTAAATAGGGTTCAGATCTAAGAAATGATTAATATTCACTAATACTTTAAGTCCAAGTCTTCGCTAACTTAATAAGAAGTATTTTCCAGGATTGTGTATAAAATGTAACCTCTCTTCCCCACCCCAGTGCCCTTTAATATGTTCACTGAATACTCTGCATTCAGCCTTTAACTAGGAGTGGAGAAGTGGGTTGCGTTTTATATATATCTTGATGACATTAAAAAAGTGATTTTTAGGAGTTCCCTGATGGTGCGGTGGTTTAAGGCTTTGGTGTTGGCGCTGTCAGCGCTGCGGCCTGGGTTCGATTCCTGGTCAGGGAGCTACCCACATACCAAAAACCAAACAAACAAACAAACAAACAAAAAAAAGTGATTTTTAGGTCTGTTTCAAGGTGTATCAATAAAATGCATGCTACTGTAGTTTAAGAATTTGTTTAATTAAGCAGGCATTTGTTGAGCAAGTGCTGAATATAAGTGTAAGGTGCTGGAGAATAAAATGAGTCAATCTCAGGGAGGAAGGTTGAAAAAGCATGAATAAATGCAGGCAGATACATGTCACATTTATATATCTTAGTGACTGCCAGCATTTTAAAATGGAGAACCACAGTGAGAAATACATGTAATGTTGGAAGCCAGTACACACACACACACATATATGTATAGATTCATGAAACAGTTTCAAGAAGTAATACCTTCCCATATTACATGTCTTACCCACAGCTATTTTTTCTACTTTATTTTATTAAAAAATGTTTTTCTGACTCAAAATTGATTGTATGATCTAATTGATCCAATGAAGGGCTATGTGACCTGCAGTTTGAAAACCAGATTTTCTAGCTGGTGGCCTTGTATGGTTGAGATGTAAAGAACAGGAGAATGCAGTGAGAGATGACGCTTAATAATTGCTTTGGTTTCTTTAGATAGATTTAGTCCCTTTAGATAGAGTAATGCTTTTCCCTCCTTAATTGTTGTTTTTTTTTCCTGTCTTCAGTAAATGAATCACTTTCTTAGTTATTACCATAAATGTGAGATTAATTTGAATTCTTGCTAATGTGTCCATCAGTGGGCTTACTTTTTAAAATCTTAATTTTAATATATTTTTCTGGGTAGTTAATATGCTTTATCATAAGCATTAATTTTAGAGTAAGAAGGAAGGCTTGCAAGTTCCTATAAGAGATCAATGACTATATTAGATTTTTTTTAAAAAATCAGAATATCAAAATTATTATTTAGCCAGCAAACATGGTAAAATTTAATCATGGTAGTCATTAGATAAAAATTACCTGTATGTTCTTTTGGAAATCTTAAAATGCTATAGATACCTACTTTGGTCAGCCATACTCTTCTTCCAGTAGCGTTTTGATTGCCTGTAAGACTTTTTTCAGGTGACAGAAACATTAGGAAGGTTTATTAAACATCGTATGGCTAGTGACATTATATGCCATATGTTGAATGGAATATTAAAGTGTAATGAGCTCCTCCCTTGAGGTGCTTTATAAACTAAGATAATCATTTATAGGAGGACATTCAAGGAGTACATTCTTTGGTATTTTGCCTTTTGCATAACCAGAATCAAGAGAGTGCTTATGTGCATTTCACCTCAGGGTAATTAGAACATAAATGTGAACCATTGTTTCTCACTTTTCTTGTCTACTTTATTGCTCTCCTCCTTGGCTCAGATAATATCAAGGGCTGAGATATGTATTTGGTTTCATTTTTAAATGCCCGAATTCGTACAATTTGTAAGAAATAGCTGCTTTTAAGTTGGTTGCTAGCAAATAATAGAGGATTTAAGTGTTATTAAGTAAAGAAGTAATAACAGAGTCTTTATAATTATTTTCCAAAATTATAAGGAGCACTGTCAAATAGTACTATTTCTATGTACAAGACCTGTGCATACAAAAGCAGGGTTTACAACTTACTTTTCTTAAAATCTTTTCCTAAAATAATTCAGTGAGCTATATACTAAGTGTTGATATTCCTTCCAGGATCCAAGGATTGATTCTGCAGCTACAATGTTGTCAAGACTTTTCCGAATGCATGGCCTCTTTGTGGCCTCCCATCCATGGGAAGTCATAGTGGGGACAGTAACACTGACCATCTGTATGATGTCCATGAACATGTTTACCGGTAACAATAAGATCTGTGGTTGGAATTATGAGTGTCCAAAGTTTGAAGAGGTTTGTGAAATTAATTTGATATTGACTCAAGGAAATTACATTTTCCATTTCTAGAGTATCTCCTTTTAGAGACCATAATATCAAAGAAGTTATGAGTAAAATATTTTAGTATTCATGAACTTACCTCAAATTTCCATTTATTTACATAGTATACAAATGTACTGAAAACACATTTTTTTTGTTGTCCTTTCTACACAAATGAGTATAATTGACTCTACTTGAGAAATATAGCTTTTATGAGTGACTGACAGTAAAAATTGCCTTAAACTATGGATTCTTTGAAAATTGCATTTAATTTTTGATTTGCATATTTTATATTTTAATTTGATTTATATTGTGCCTACATTTATATGGTATGTAAACTAATAATGCATACAAAATGAAAATTCTTATTTTTGATCGCTTATTTTAATGGCTGTAGCTATTGATATTTTTTTCTCTCTCTCCATAGGATGTTTTGAGCAGTGACATTATAATTCTGACAATAACGCGATGCATAGCAATTCTGTATATTTACTTCCAGTTCCAGAATTTACGTCAGCTTGGATCAAAATATATTTTGGGTAATCATTTTATACATTTAAGTTCTTTGTGTGCCATCAGACTTTTTTATTTGCTTTGGAAATGCATCTGTTTGTTCAAATCATGTGTATGGAAATGTACGTTTTCTTAAAATGTGTTGCATGTATTCAGTGGTTTCCTTTCTTGTTATGGGGAGTTAGACATTCTGGTATTTGAGACTTTATATAATCTGGGGAAAATAATATTTGTTTCAGAATATTGTTTAGGACTATATGTTATTTGTGCAATAGAAGATGAAGTTTTTTCAGTTTGTTGAATTTTGTCATTTAGGTATTGCTGGCCTCTTCACAATTTTCTCAAGTTTTGTATTCAGTACCGTTGTCATTCATTTCTTAGATAAAGAATTGACAGGCTTGAAGTAAGTAAAGCATAAACATACTTTTTTCAAAATATATTGTTAAATATTTTTCTTTATGTTGTGAAGTTGTAATATATCAATTTTCAGAAGCTTGTAGAAAATATGAGGAAAAGTTTTCATGTAAGCATTTAGCTAATTTTAATGCCTATTAACATTTTGATAACATGCTTTCCCACTTTTTTTATACTTAAAGAAAATTTCTGAGGTCATACTATACATACTGGTTAATAACTTATTTATACCTAATAAGAGTTTATCAACATCTTTGCATGTCCTTAATGCTAAACAAAACTATTTGTAATAACTGTCTAGTATTCCCTTATATGAATATATTGTAGTTCATTTACTTAATCCTGTAGGATTGGGTAGTTAGGTTATTTAATTTCCTCCATTAATAACAACACTGTGATGAATGTCTTTATAGCTAAATTTTTGTTTATATTCACAATCATTTTCTTAGGGGATAGTGGCTGTGTAAATTTTTAGGACTGTTGAGTGTCATTTTTGCCAGTTTAATATCCAGTAAGTTTGTTTAGTTTACCCTTTCACAATAAAAACAAATTATATATATTCTACTTTTTTCCCTCATGCTAATTGAAGGAGACATTGTTCACTAAGGATGATATTTTGGTGTAAAATTATCAAAAGGTGTTTCTATATAAATATATTTACATTTTAAACAAATGTTTTGAGCAACTAAAATGTAGCTTTGAGGGTGTCAAAGGAGTATAGGGTATATATCCTTTGGTTTGCAAAAAGGTATCCATACTACAGGATCAGTGTATGGGTGGGGGAGTTTTGTTTTAGAAAGTACTTTTTAAGCCATGTTTTTTCCTTTTTTAAATTTACCTCATCATCATGTTTTGTTTTTTTTTTCTCCAGTGAAGCTTTGCCCTTTTTCCTACTTTTGATTGACCTTTCCAGAGCAAGTGCACTAGCAAAGTTTGCCCTCAGTTCCAACTCACAGGTAAGTATTATTTATAAGACATAAATTTTAATGTAGTCTTTCTTTTTCTGTTTGTTTACATTAATAGGAAGGATTAGTAGAGTTTCTTCAGACTCCAAGATTTAGGAATTGCCTACAATTGGAAGTTTAATGGTTAAGTCCTAAGACTCGTCTTCCTAAGCACTTTAGGAACTGTCATATTTACTTATCTAACAGCTCAATTATAATTTCATAGCTTCTGGAATTTGGACTCTTTCCCATTTTTCTTTTTGAAGGTTTCAGAAATTAAGGTAATAGACTTTTACACAAATAAGGGTATCTACCTAGTGAAACACATTGGTGAACAAGATAGGATCTAATGGAAGAGAGTCTCGGGGTAGATTTATTTCTGACCCCTTGAAAACACTAGCATTATTTCCCACCTAAAGCTTTATCTTGGTGTTCATTAGATATGTTAAGGAACCTAACATTTTCACCAATCTTTAATCAGAATAACTGAGTATAAAATAGCATGCACTTTTGCCCTGAATGTATATTTGAGTATTTATGATCATTTGAGCAAGGATGTAGTTTAACAAGGATATGATTTAGGTTTCATGGTCTCCAGAAATTTGCAACTAAGAACATGCATCAATGGTAGCCAAAATATAAAATGTGATAGGATTTACTTATGTGGGATTTAAATGATAGTATTAATGCACCACCTCAAAAGAATCTTTCCGAGAACTACCTTGTTTAGTGGACAGGGAAAGCAGGGCACTGTGTGTGTGTATGTGTGTGTATATTTTAATCCTCCATATTATTAACACACTTTGCATTTAGAATGCCTTATAGTCTTGTCATAGTGTGTATTTTATTCTTTGCATAGTAAAGTGGATTTGAGGGGAAGCCCTAGCATACTCATAACATTTTTAAAAGCTATTTTGTACCTTATTCTCATTGATATGTTTGGTCTGTGCTTTAGGATGAAGTACGGGAAAATATTGCTCGTGGAATGGCAATTTTAGGCCCCACTTTCACCCTTGATGCTCTTGTAGAATGTCTTGTGATTGGAGTTGGTACCATGTCAGGTTTGTAAGCAACTTTTAATATATTTTTAAAAATTAGTTTGTAATAAAAGAACATCTTTGATTGCATTGGTTATTCTTAAATCCTGACTTTTAAAGGTCTGACACTACTCTTAAAAATTTTTAATTGTTTGAGTTATGTGGGTATATCTAACCTTATGTCTGTCTGCTTTAATGTAAACAGTAGCAGGTTATCGATTTATTTTTCACTCTTGCCATCTTCTCTTTATGTGTACCACTCTTTTGATGACTTTGTGGTGTTCTTGTTTGTTCTTTTGATTGATTTTTAACTAAGATTGTATGCCAAGGCTTTTCTGGAAAAAGCACTTTCCAACCCCTGCAATCGTCTAAACTGAATTAGTGACTTGGTTCCTTGTGTTTTCATTGTCATGTAGAAGATAGTGCAAGAGTCAGGAATGGGACAGAGCTAAGTTAGGATGGTTGGGAAGATTTAATCAGCCAGTTATGTAGTATATCCTTAGTTGAATAATGGAGAATTAGATGTTAAATATCAAACAATAGGACTCCGTTATATAGGACAAAAATTATGATCTGGCATGGAAATTTACCAGAATGAATATATCATGCTGTTGTTCAGGTTTTCTAATAATTAGGACTAGATTTTATGACTTTCTCTTCAAGGCCACACTTGGTTAAATACTGTTCGGGCATATTTCCTGCTGCTTTCATGTCCTCAATACGGGGCTTCATTCTTACAGAAGCAAGTTATCTAACTTTTAAGAGAGAGGTTAGTTATCAATATTAGTTGAGGTCTCTTCACTAGGTAGTGTATTAAATATATAATGTTTCTTATAACTTTCTGAGGGAAAATTTTTTTCAGTTATTTAATCTGTCATTCAACAGAATTTTATTTAGCCAAGAAGATACTTTTAAATTATTTTTTTTTAATGTACATTCTTTAAAATCTTTTTGGGTACAGTTTTGAGTTTTGACAAAGGTACAGTCAGGTAACCACCACCACAATTAAAAGAAAATGTTTTTGATCAGGTGAAAACATACCTATGTGATTTTATTCAAGCAAAAGTGTATACAAGGAGATGAAGAGGATTAACCGGAAATGAGTAGTGGGCCATGAAACCAAGGATTCTTCATTTGAAACTGATGTGGAAAGCAGTGGAATCTGATGTGGAAATTAGAGTAATGAGTTAGTTTTGTCATGACTGGTTAGAAAAGTGGACAAAAGAAGTGATTAGATTTGTAACTGGAGAAGCCAGTTAGGAGACATTTATAGCTATACAGAAATGGTATAGCAATTAGGGATTTGGCTTAGGGTTGTAAAAAAAAGGACAGATTTAACCTGTATCAACTAGGAAATAACCCTTTGGAAAGTCAGTAAAAAGTCTTAACTTCCTAGTAGTAGTACATAGTTTAGTGCTCTCTGTATAGTAGCAAAGTGGCTCAGAAATACTGTAATACTTGGGGACAGAGTAAGGAAGAATGCCTGGAGAACATATGGCACCAAGAGTAGTTAACTGTGATACAGAGCAAAACAGTAGATTGCCAAGTTGTAAAAAGTGTTTGTGAAGTATGGTTTCAAGTTTAAAAAGATTTTATTTGACTACTATTTAAAATGTGGGTTGTTCATACTGCTTTTGTTATTGTGATTTTGTATTCTCTTGAATTTCTATATTTGGGACAAATTGCTGTAGAATTTTAAAAAATACAGTACATGTTCCTGTTCTATTATTGACTATTATTTAGTCGAATGATCTATTACAATTCAGAAAATAAAATAAAACTGAGTTTTTTGTATTATTCTAGTTGGCAGTTTTTATAGGAAAAAAGACTCATTTTTTATTTATATTTTAAAACGTTTTTATATTTAATCTGAGTGACATCAGAAATATGTTTTATATTCAAGTTTATTTGTAAAGTGAGGGAGTAGGATTCGGTAATCTGAAAGTCTTTTCTAGGACTGTAATTCTATTATCTTCTATTTAAGAAGAACACTAAATGATACCTTTTAAGGTATCATTTTGTAGTGGAGCAGTTAACTTTGAATCTTGAGTTGTCTTTTCGCATTATATCATTTTTCAAATAGATCAATGAAATTACCCCAAATTATAAGAACATCAATAGACACCATACAGGTTATATTGAAATTAGAATTCAGTATTACATATAAGATATTTATTAGGATACTATACCAGGAATGGCATAACTGGCAGTATGTTTTACTTTTATAAAAAACATCCTTGGTCTATAGTGAATTGCTTTTGTTGTAACTAGTGAGATTGGATCAATAGTGTAACTGTAGAGGGTTTGCTCCATTATACAGGGTCTGGCACAAATAATGCCCCTTTTTTATTACAAAATCATAACCATGTAATTCTGTAACATAACAGTATCACACTCAAGCACACTATTATCATTTTAGGGCATTACTTCTGCCAGACCCTATATATTTTTATCTCAAAACAGAGTACTAGTACTACCATTTAAAAAAGGGGGATTATAATACTAAATGCTTCTGCCATGCCAGGCATCGTGATGTTGGGGACATGGGAGAAAATAAGGTCTCTGCCCATGAGAGAGTCACTCCTCAGTGCTGTCCAGCTTGGCATCACCTCTGAGTTCCTAATTATTTTTCTAGGAGATGGCAAAGAGATTAATATACTAATAGTTTAATGTAGTTGTCTGCCTACAGGAAGAGTCCTTGTGATGGATGCAGCATGAAAAATACACATACTTTATTAATTGTACATTTAATTTTTCTCTGATTAGGGGTACGTCAACTTGAAATTATGTGCTGCTTTGGCTGCATGTCAGTTCTTGCCAACTACTTCGTGTTCATGACTTTCTTCCCAGCTTGTGTGTCCTTGGTGTTAGAGGTAAGAGAAGTTCTTACTTACGGCATTAGTAGAAGAGTAATATTTCTCATTGTATCAGTTCACCTAAATAAAATCAATACCTTCTAATGTAACACTGACTTCCTTTGTAGCTTTCTCGGGAAAGCCGTGAGGGTCGTCCAATTTGGCAGCTCAGTCATTTTGCCCGAGTTTTAGAAGAAGAAGAAAATAAACCAAATCCTGTTACTCAAAGGGTTAAGATGATTATGGTAATTACATAGTTTTCTTCTCTCTTTAATATCTTTGGTTCCAGTGTCATATTCTTCTTAATTTTATTTTGTCTTTTGTTGATCTTTCTACAATTTTGGCTCTTACACTGATGTTCCTCATCCCTTTTCTTTTCTTTTCTTCTTTCTTCTTTAAGGTACCTGGTTGTTATTACTCTCTCCCCTAAATAGATTTTTCACATTCCTCCACTTTATGTCTCTCTGAAAACCTATTCTTTGGAATGTTTTTAGTAGTAGGGCCACTACCTTAGTCACAAGCAAGCTTGGGGCTTTCTTTTTATGGTAAAGGGAGGCCATGGAAGATGGTGTCTGGTTATTCGGTTGCTAAGAGTGAGAAATTTAGGTTTCATTGATAATAGAGAAGATACCTAATTTTTTAAAATTTTATTTCAGTCTTTAGGCTTGGTTCTTGTTCATGCTCACAGTCGCTGGATAGCTGATCCTTCTCCTCAAAACAGTACGGCAGAAAATTCTAAGGTTTCTCTGGGGCTGGATGAAAATGTGTCCAAGAGAATTGAACCAAGTGTTTCCCTCTGGCAGTTTTATCTCTCTAAGTAAGTTACCTGAGACCTACTTTGCTGGATATTAATCATGATACTCTATGCTACTAAAACTTTAGGTTGTGCCCTTTATATTTGAGTAATAACATTTTAATTTGCTTTCTTTTATGTAGAATGATCAGCATGGATATTGAACAAGTTATTACCCTAAGTTTAGCTCTTCTTCTGGCTGTCAAGTACATCTTTTTTGAACAAACAGAGACAGAATCTACACTCTCATTAAAAAACCCTATCACATCTCCTGTAGTAACCCAAAAGAAAGTCCCAGATGATTGTTGTAGACGTGACCCTATCATGGTCAGAAATAACCAGAAATTGCATGCCATGGGGGAGGAGACAAGGATAAACAGAGAAAGAAAAGGTAATTCTTACTCTGCTTCATTTTCCATTCTTACAATGCTGATTTATCATCAAGAACTTGAATCCATTTTAAAACGTAGATTCAGTGTTCTGAGATTTCTTTTAATTTCTTCAACAGTTGAGGTTATAAAACCCTTAGTGGCAGAGACTGACACCTCAAATAGAGCTACGTTTGTGATTGGTAGTTCCTCCTTACTCAATACTTCACTGGAACTAGAGACAAAAGAACCTGAAATTGAACTTCCCAAGGAGCCTCGGCCTAATGAAGAATGTCTACAGATACTTGGGAGTGCAGAGGTGAGGAAAAGAAAATACATGACTTGGTATCTTTCCTAAGAAAAGGAGCTTTTTTATTAAAGTAAGGAAGTTATAGCTGCTGAGTACCTACTAAGTTCTGGGCCCCGTGTTACCTGGTTTATAGGTACTGGTCTTCTACTTATTTATGCCCCACAACCTTGTGAGGTAGGTGGAATTATCTCCATGTTTTAGATGAGAAAGCTGGGGCTCCACGAGGCTGAAGCAGTTCCCAATGCCATACATCTAGGAAATGGGAAAGCTGGGACCAAGAGTCCGGCACTTACCGACTTAGTGCTCTTCCTGCTTTGTTACCGTTTATCATAGAGATGAGCAGCTCCTGTAGTCTCAGGTGGGTACTGAGGCCTAGGAAAGGTTTCACACAGAAATGAGCCTCAAAGGTAGAAGAAGGGCTTTTATGTTTTTGTTTTGTTTTTTAAAGTAAGCTTGATCATAAGGAAGCTTACTTTCCCTTCTGAGATGTGAACAGGGTGTCCTGCTTACGTGACCATGTGAGTCCACTCAGGCATGCACGTGATACCATATTTCGTCCATAACTGCTTAATCTGGTTCATTCTTAACTTTACGTGCGCGTGAGTGAGAACGAAGTCCTGCTTGTTTTCCTTTATTGCTTTCCTTTCCTTCAGTCCTATTAATGTGTACCAGTACCTCGGCCGTCTTGCTGAGGGTTAGCAACACTATGGGATGGGGGTCGGGGTTTTAATTATGGTTTTTTTATGTACCTTACTTGTAAAATTTAGTGTTTACATCTTACATTTGTTTAGTTTTCACCTTATTATGAAGAATTTGCTTTCATCTTGATACTGTTTCTACTTAAGTCATCTTTTTTACAATTCCTGTCTTTTTGGGTCCTCCTCTTGTGTTTTAGCTCTCTTGAGAGCATTGTTTGTATTAAATGGTTTATGTAGTACAAATAATATGAAATACAGTTCTTCAAGACTTTTGTCATCTCTCCTTCTACTACCTCATCCCATCTTTTTTCATTTCTATAGAAAGGTGCAAAATTCCTCAGTGATGCCGAGATCATCCAATTAGTCAATGCTAAGCATATCCCAGCTTACAAATTGGAGACTCTGATGGAAACCCATGAACGAGGTGTATCCATCCGCCGACAGTTACTTTCCAAAAAACTTCCAGAGCCTTCTTCTCTCCAGTATCTGCCTTACAGGAACTATAATTACTCCTTGGTATGTTATTTTCTTGATTTTAGAAGGTTTACTTTATAACTTTTTAGACTTACAACTTTAGGTGTTAGCTATTTATAGTTTTTTTCTTGACATGTCTTTTAAATGCACATAGTTTTATAAAATATTTTTCTTAAGTCATTTTACTGTAATTTTATATTCTGCTTATGATACAGGTCATAGAAATTCAAAACACTTTTCCTGTTGTTTATAGTCATTACTCAAATAGTAACTTAAATACATTTAAAGAGTAAATAAAAATTTTGTTTAAAAATACACTAAAGGGTTAAGCTTGAAGAAAATTATTAATGACAAGGGCTGTGCATTTGCAATACAGATTTTCACGTGGTGCCTAACTACCTTTTAGGTGATGGGAGCTTGCTGTGAGAATGTTATTGGATACATGCCCATCCCTGTTGGAGTGGCAGGACCTCTGTGCTTGGATGGAAAAGAATTTCAGGTTCCGATGGCAACAACAGAAGGTTGTCTTGTGGCCAGCACTAATAGAGGCTGCAGAGCAATAAGTGTAAGTTGGCATTTGTATATTGGCGTGTTTTAGGATACACTGTAGGCCAGGTGATGGGAAGAGATTTGGGAACAATTAAGGACACCTTTGGGACAAGCAGGAGTGTTTTCAGGATTAATATGTGCTTCTGTAACATACCTTGCATAGCTTGGTGGAGGTGCCAGCAGCCGAATCCTTGCAGATGGGATGACTCGGGGCCCAGTGGTCCGTCTTCCTCGTGCTTCTGACTCTGCAGAAGTGAAGGCCTGGCTTGAGACACCCGAAGGGTTCACAGTGATAAAGGAGGCATTTGACAGCACCAGCAGGTGTGTGTGTGTGTGTGTGTGTGTGTGTGTGTGTGTGTGTGTGTTGGGGGGGCGTATGTAAGGGCGTTGTTTACTTCAGAACCAGTGCCATCTTCATTGATCACTAAACATACTGTCAACATATTGCCTGCTTAAAAAGACCTAACAAAATAGCAACTTTACATCCATTCATTCAAAATGAGTAAATTAATACTTGGTTTGGGGCAGGGGAGCAGAACATTAATTCAAATGAATACCTCCATAGGGGTAAATTAGAAAACTATAGCGTGAGCTAGTAAGTTTGTGTGTTGGTTTTACAAGGCTCACTTTGATGAGACTGATTAGACTGTCACTTTGCCCTAGAAGAGTTTTGACCTAGAATTGCTTTAGAGCCAAATTGCCTGAGAAAAAAGGTTTTGGAAGCAGGATAGAAGTAAATATTAGTATAGTAGATTTACTTTGAATACAGAAAATTAAATTTATAAAGACGCATAATCAACACAAATGATAACCCCAACATAGCTCCAGCCTTATATGCTTTATTTGGACTTTTAAAGTTTCTCTATAATGAAGTGACTGTCTGCAGCCCTCCTTTCTTGCAGCACATAGGACTAAGACAGAGTTAGTTGTAGTATTCTAATACAATGTTTAGTTAAAGGAGAAAATAACATTAGTAAGTAATCTCTATGAGGTTTCTTCTTATGTGTACTATGAACCAGCTATACTAGATTCTAAGGTAAGTTCCATCTTCTTAAAAAAAGAAAAAAATCTTTTTTTCTTCTGTTGATAGATTTGCACGTCTACAGAAACTTCATATGGGTGTGGCTGGGCGCAACCTTTATATTCGTTTCCAGTCCAAGTCAGGTGATGCCATGGGAATGAACATGATTTCAAAGGTGAGCATGGATAGACTGGAACAGAACTTGAAAGAGTGATTATCCCAGGAGAAGGGGAATTTAGTGTCAGAGAGACAGAAGTGGGGAGCAGACTCACTGTCTACCTTATTCTCTCCTGTACTTTTCATATTGTACCATATGAAAAGAGTTAATTGGTTGAAAAATTTTTATTGAAAGGTAAATATTGATTTGGTATATTTAATTTATACTTGGCATTATATATGTTCTAGGTCTACTCAGAAGGGCAGGGAAGAATCTTGGGGTTTGCATTTTAAAACTTTATCCTATAAACTTTGAAAGCTTACCTTTTCTAGAGACCTATATTTAAGAGCTAAGCTCCTGTGTATAGTCTATTTATTTTAATTATCTCCTTATAAGAAGATTGTACATGGCTTATATTTTCTTTTATTGGTATGTTATTTACAGGATACAAATGTGAAATGTTAAAGTCAATTAGGCTAGCAAGACTTATTTTTTTGGATTACCTATTTATAAGGACTATTCAGAAAGAGGATAGTGACTAAATGCATAAGCTTTAAAAATTGCCTATAAACAGTACCACAGTGGTTCCTCAAAATAGTAAAAATAGAATTACTGTAAACCAGGAATTACACTTTTGGATATATATAGCCAAAATAATTGAAAGCAGGGTATCAAAGAGATATTTGTACAACGTGTTTAGCACCATTATTCACAATAACCAAAAGGTAGAAGCAACCTAAGTGTCCGTTGATGGATGATGAATGGCTAGACAAAATGTGTGTACATACAATGGAGTGTTATTCAACCTATAAAGAAAGAAAATTCTGACTCGTGCTTAAATGGGAATGAATCTTGAGGTTTACTTGCTAGGTGAAATACTCTGGTTACAAAAAGGTAAATACTACTGTATGATTCCCACTTATGAGATACCCAGATTAGTTAAATTCATAGAGATAGAAAGTTGAATGGTGGCTGCCAGGGACTGAAGAGAAAGGGGGAATGGGGAGTTGTTATTTAACGGGCAGAGAATTTCAGTTTTGTAAGATAATGAGTTGTGGAAATTGGTTGTACAACAATGTGAGTGTATTTAAAACTACTGAACTGTAAACTTGAAAGTGATTAAGATGATAAATTCTATGTTATGTGTGTTTTACCACAATTAAAAAAATTTTTTTTAATTGCCCACAAGTCTGTTTTGGGTTATTGAGGCATTGTTAACTGAATTAATTTCACTTAATTGGAAGTTAGTGAAAGTCTTTTTCATATTTGATGTAATGTAAATTCCAACAACTTTCCATTAATAAGATTCACTTTAATGTTTGACTTCTCTTTACAGGCTTGTTAACAATTTATAGGCTTGGGCTTTTAGGTAACAATTTAATAACCAGAAGAGGGAATTTATTAAACATTGAGCATGGGTTGGGTTACTCACTCCTCAGTGACATGAATATGAGTGTTATATTCTTATTGAGTGTATTTTAATATTCTCATCTACATTCTGTTCATCGGTCACTACAAAGGTTCAGTTTTATACCTAAAGAAACATAATAGGAATCTATACCTGACTAAGAAATTAGTCACTAATAGTTATTAAAACAGCTGTTACTTTTGTGCTCAGTTTCTTTCAAATATAGTTACTAGAAATATTAAGGTTATTATTATAGTTATATTTAGAAGTATTAGTATTGTTAGATACAAATAGACCCTCTGATCTGTAAATAACTGTGCATTTTAATGTAATTTTGTTGTTAACAGGGTACAGAGAAAGCACTTTCAAAACTCCATGAGTATTTCCCTGAAATGCAGATCCTAGCAGTTAGTGGTAACTATTGTACTGACAAGAAACCTGCTGCGATAAACTGGATAGAGGGAAGAGGAAAGTCTGTTGTTTGTGAAGCTGTCATTCCGGCCAAGGTTGTCAGAGAAGTGAGTGATTCAATAAACATTTTATTTTATTTCATCTTTAATTGGATTTTTAAAAGTTGAAGTAAAGAATGTTAAAAATTCTAAGTAAAGTTTAATATATGGGTGTATGTTTTACGTTAAAGATGACTGTTTTATCCTATCTTTGCCCCTCTGTCTGCCTGTGGCATTCCCAGGAACAAACTTAAGCAATACTATTTTTACTGAAGATGGGGCTTATATGGGACTACGTCTAAAGTCCTTTTTCTTTTGGAGGTACAGAAAGCTAGATCTAGGTAAAACATCCCTGAACCTTCGGGGGGAAGATGTAAAATGTGCACAACTCTGTTTTCTAGGTATTAAAAACTACTGCAGAAGCCATGATTGAGGTCAATATTAATAAGAATCTGGTGGGCTCTGCCATGGCTGGGAGCATTGGAGGCTACAATGCCCATGCGGCAAACATTGTCACTGCCATCTACATTGCCTGTGGACAGGTGAGGGCTTCAGTCTCCTCTTCTCTTCTCTTTTGTTGTTCTAAGTAAGAGAAGTTCAATATTTTTCCTTTTTATTTTTTTCAGGATGCAGCACAGAATGTTGGTAGTTCAAACTGTATTACTTTAATGGAAGCAAGTGGTCCCACGAATGAAGATTTGTATATCAGTTGCACCATGCCATCTATTGAAATAGGAACTGTGGGTGGTGGGACCAACCTGCTCCCTCAGCAAGCCTGTCTGCAGGTATGATGCATTGGGCAGAGTCCGGGGACCTCAAACCTAGTCCTGACTCCCTGGGATTCTCTGTTTCCACCTTACACTGTGTACCACTCACCTCTGTATTTTAGCTGGTCTTTTCATTCTGTTATTTCTCACCAGCCTAATCTAATGTGTCTAAGTAAATAAGCATATTCAGGCATATATATGCTCAGCAAACTGAGAAAGTAGATTGAGAGTGCAAGTGTTTGTTCATCTACTAAGTGCACTGCCAGCCAGGCTTTGGAGGTTAACTGTGGCATACACATTGTCAGGACTGGCTGTCAACTCTCGGAAATTTAGTACTTTTAATGGAGTCTAGTTCTATTCTGATGCCCATGTAGTTGTCCTTATTTTAGTTGCTTGAGTATGAAAAGTTGTTGCCGTGACGTTAAGGGTGAGTCACGCCATGTCTCTCCCTGGCTGCAGATGCTAGGTGTTCAAGGAGCGTGCAAAGACAATCCTGGGGAAAACGCCCGGCAGCTTGCCAGAATTGTGTGTGCTACAGTAATGGCTGGAGAACTGTCACTAATGGCAGCATTGGCAGCAGGGCATCTTGTCAAAAGTCACATGATTCACAACAGGTGAGACTTAAAGATTGATTTAACATGTTTTTCCTGTATTAAAATGTGCAGTATAAAAACCTATTCAGATATAAATAGTCCCAACTTAAAATTCCTCATTCTTGTTCTTTTTTATATCAATTTTGTCTTTTTGTTTGTTTGTTTGCTGTAGGTCAAAGATAAATTTACAAGACCTCCAAGGAACTTGCACTAAGAAAGCTGCTTGAATAGCATGACCAGTCTGAACTGAAACATGGGTGTTGGGTTTCAAGGACTAACAAAATCTGTGAATTAAAAAGCTCAATGCAGTGTCTTGTTGAGGATGAATAGATGTGGATCAGTGAGATGACTGCTTGGTGTTTGCCTCTTTCAGAAAAGTCTGAGGTCCTTCTTTCCAGGCAGATTCCTCACATCTGAAGACAGTTGAGTGCTTACATGCTGTCCTCTTTGGAAAGATCTCAACATGAATGTTATACGTTAGCATCACAGATCT
Organism: Lyroderma lyra; assembly: GCA_004026885.1. Classification (NCBI taxonomy): domain Eukaryota; kingdom Metazoa; phylum Chordata; class Mammalia; order Chiroptera; family Megadermatidae; genus Lyroderma; species Lyroderma lyra. Next base: position 336,405 of record PVJL010000168.1, on the reverse strand, counting down.
ACATCTCACTTCTGAAAAGAAAATACAAGCCGGAAAGAAGTGTTTTGATGAAATTCATGGAATTCATGATGATCCGTGTGAGACTGACCCTCCTCCCACTACCCCCACCCTGGGTTGAAAATGAATTTTTAAATTATATTGTAGCTGACAAAACTCTTGATTTCATAGTTAATTTATTAAGCCGGGGTCATAGAACTTTAAGAAATAAGAGCTAAGTTTATTTTTTGTAAACTAATTATTTCATTTGGTGCTGGTCTATTTTGATTTCCTTTGGGGTAGTCAACATGATTCTTCAGAAGGGGACCTGTTTTCTTCAAGGGAAGAATTACTCTTATTGCCCAACTACTGAATAATGTGCGAAGCAGTGCATAGATACCTATCAGGAAAACAAATCACTGCACTTGTCTCTGCAGGCTGTTAGTTCAGAGAGGCCTCTTGTCGAAATACAAATGTTTGTCTAGATTGGCTATACATAGCTTCCAGTATAAGGCTTTAAGCATCAGAGTTTTGTGCTCTTTCTTAGAGATACAAAAGCTCTTAATATTGCTCAGACAAAGGTGACTGTCAAGGACATACAAGTCTCTGACGCTCTCCGAACTCAGAGGGTGGAAGACACAGGTTTGACAGGAAAATACCATTTCTCTAAGCAACTTGAAAGACACCTAATTTAGCTGAAAAATCTAGATATTTTTTGTAAAGAACTGTATCAAATCTGTATATGTTGTAATACGACCTTCTCATGCTAGGAGTTTATTGAAACGGTTCAAGAAATAAACAAAAACTTGTATACTGATAAAGTACTCTTAAGCTTAGGCCAGAGAAGATAGTATTAATTGTCCAGGAAACCCTGGCTGGCTTGTCAAGCCTAATCAAAGTGTCAGCTTTCAGAGCCAGTGAAGGCACCCTGTGCATGGCCCTGGAAGAGTGTGCCTTGTCCCTGTGGCCAGGCTGGTGACTGAAACATTCACACGGGGCTCTGTGATGGACCCATGAAAGCTCTTAGCCTTCTCAGGGGGTCAGCAGAGTTGTTGAATGGTAATTTTTTTTTTTAATGTACAAGTTTTATATAAGTAATAAAAAGCTCCTTATTTTGTATTACATCTAATGCTTCAAGTGTTGGTCTTGGAGAGCTGATGGCTCATGTAGAAGATGGACTTTGATAAACATTCCAGTAATGCCATGGCAGCATGGAGACTGAGTGATTGTGTCTGCAGTACTGTTGTGGAAGATTGACATTTTCTGTTGTCTGTAAGTTTAAATTGCTTCTGTTGTGAATTTTCAACCAGTGACTTATTTATCTGAACTTTTCATGGAAGTGGCAGTGAAAAGTATGTTGAGTCTTCACTTTGGTGACTATAACCAATATTGTCATGCTAAATTAATGTTTTGTACAATTACTAAATTGTATACACTTTGTTATACTTTTTTCCAGTTCTAGTAAATTATGAAAAGGAAGTTAATACTGATAAGTGTAAGCAGTAGCCCTTTTTGTTTAGATTAACCCTCAGCTTGAGGCCTGGAAGCTTGTGAAAAGTCTGGCCAGAGTGGTAACCTATAATTCACACTGGGTGTCCCATGATCATTTATCATTCTCCATCATATTCCCCAACTCTGCAACATTAAGGGCAGGCTGGTGTTGTTTATGCATTAAAATGACCTTATATGTAGTTCGATTAGTTCAGATTTATCATCTCAGCTGGACTACTTTTGGATATGGGGTTGTATGGGTTAGTTCAGAGGAAGAGGGCATAAAGATTGGTCGGCCAAGACCAAATGGCCATTGTAGGGGTACATTTAAGGTGTATCAGCTGAATTGGAGCATGCAGCTTAGTATAGCTGAGGTTAGCCTTTTTAGAGTTTTGTTTTTTTGTTGTTTTTGTGTGTGTGTTTGTGGTGATTCCCTGGCTGGGAATTGAACCCAGGGCGCAGCGTTGAGAGCATCAAAGCCTAGCCACTACCCCACCAGGGAACCCCGGTTGGCCTTTTTAGAAGCCCATTCCCATTTGCTTGTAATTATTGATGATACTTCTACTGCAGTTAGAGGTGAAAAGGTATGAATGAGTCACTAAGTACCAAGGTCCAGAGAATAGAAAATTGGTTTGAATTTTTTTCCAAAAATGATACGTGATCACTTGTATGGTCAGCCCCCTCCGGAGTGGAGCAGGCTGGAAAAGAGATAGGGATTTTCACCCCTTTTTCTGCTTGGGTGATTTGATGAGCAGTGGGGTGCATGTGGCAGGACAGGATTTTTCCTCATCTTAGGAGAAAATTAATTTGAAAGGAAACATCACACACTGTTCAAGGTCTGAGGTCAGACAAGAGGATGCAGAGCAGCAAAACACATCAATATGAATCCATTGTGTACAGAAGGTTAAAATAAGAGCAGTCAATTCATTATAGCAAAGTTTTTTCAAGACCAGTGTTTCTCTAACTGTCCTGTTCTAGCCAAGACCTGAATTTGTTAAAAAATTTTGTACAGTTAGCAAAGATAATGGATAACCTCTACAATGGAAACCAAGAGAAGATGGCCAATGATTTAGTGTACAATTATGCTGTAACGTTCCTTTTTCACTGCAATGGAATATGCCTCCCCCCTTTTCTTTTCCTCCTAAGCAAGTTTAAGAGCTGCTGAAGGAGGTGTGGGCACTCTTGTGTCTGGGCAACAGTTGCCTCCCTAAGGCCAATAGAGAAACTTGTGCTGACAGCTCGAGTTAGGAGGAAGAAAACAAAGAGTGCGTTAATCCAGTGCTTCTCCAATTTGAGTGTGCAAGACATTCCCCTGGAGGACTTGTCAAAACAGACTGCTGGGCTCCATCCCCAGGGTTTTCTTACTCTCCTGGTATGGGGTGGGGCCAGGACTTTGACAGTTCTATTGCTGCTGCTGCTGCTCTAACAGTTCTGGATTTCGATGGGAGTGGCCTGGTATTACAGAATGAACATTACTAGAAAATTGTGTTTATTCAGAAGCATACAGTTGGAAAACACCATGGAGAGATGAAGCGTTGGTTAATAAGACTAAATTAGAATTAATCCTAGAGAGATACAACTAACTAGAAGGTAGGTTATTTGGATTTGGTGTCTCTCCACCTTCCACCTATGATCTTCCCCCCCCCCCCCCAACACTAAAGGTCTTCACATTTTCAACGAATGGAATGACTGCCCCAGAGAGACAATTTTAGCCACTTACAAGTAGGAAAAAGCATAATATATATAGGGTTTGTTACCATCCATGGCAGGCATCCACTGGGGGGGTCCCCCTTGCAGATAAGGAGGGACTACTGTAGTTATATAATCCAAGTGTAAATGAGAAAGCACTTACAACAGAACTGAAGAGGAAGACTTGTGAGGACTGGTATAAAATTAAGGTCAGAACCTGGGACCCTGAAGTAGGTTTTGGATGCTGATTAAAAGGAGGAGAGAAGTTCTTAGAAGATAAGCATGCATTGCTGCATGACACGGAGTAAATCCCCCTGGCTGGGTTATTTGTAGAGAGGACCAAGACCATTTGGCTGGTAAGGCAGACAGGGTAAGGCAAAGTCTTAAAAGATAACTTGGACGTCAGACTGAACTCTGTCCTGGAGATGAGGGCACTATTACAACATATTTAGCAAGAGACATACATTATGTATTAAAGGATAATAATGTAAAGAGAGGGAGTTCCCTGGTGGTGTAGTGGCTTGGGGCTTCGGCGCTGGCGCTGTCGGCGCTGCGGCCTGGGTTCGGTTCCCGGTCAGGGAGCTACCCACATACCAAAAAGCAAAAAAATAAAATAAATAAATAAATAAATAAATAAAAAATAATGTAAAGAGAAAGGCAAAGAAATCACTTCGGAGACTCAGCTCTACATTGATTTTCCCAGCTCTTAACTCTTCCCCATTTAGTTATTTTATAAACATGGGAGTGACTGTTGGGCAGCTCCAGTTTGAGACATTACTTCCATTTCTCAAGTCTTAAAAACCCATCATTTCCCCTCTCCATTTCTGACATTAGCATGGGAATGGTTTACAAGTAAAAATTTTTAACACTTGACTTATTATTCCACATCCAAATAAACAAACCCAGGCACCAAGTCCTACTGATTTTTCTCAGGTGGTAAAACAGCCCTCAGAGACTCCCACTGCTGGTAGAATGAAAATCAAACTATTTCCCATCGTTTTCAAGGTTTTTCAGGAACTCCCTCTACCTCTTCCCCGTTTTCTCCCTCACTGGACATACTCCTGTAGCCTAAACCCCAGACAAACCAAGTGACTTAGTTCAGGATCAAAGCCCCCAAATGCCTGCATCCTTCTTGTCATTATTCCTCTGTCTTACTCATCTCTAGCACTCAAAAGGCAGTGCCTAGCACATACCTGTGGTTGACTAAATTCCTTACATTTGCATAGTGCTTTAAAGTTTTCAAAGCATTTTGAATACATTATCTCACTCTTCCCCAAACCACCCTGTGATGTAGCCATGGCAGGTGATCTTTCATTACTTTATAGAAGAGATTTAGAGTGAGAGCCACAAAACCTCTGGTCTTCCAGCTTCTAAGTCTCATTCCCTTTTTGTATGCTGAATACAAGGTACCCAGGAACATGGAGAGAAAAACACTTTTGGATGTTAGGAATGAAAAGTCAGGGGGTTCCCTGGTGGTGTAGTGGCTAGGCTTCGGCACTCTCAATGCTGTGGCCTGGGTTCGATTCCCAGCCAGGGAACTATGCCCGCCCCCCACCCCCCCCCCCAAAAAAAAAACCAAAAAAACAAAAACATACAAAAGGAATGAAAAGTCAAAGTCCCAAATCATCAATTAAACTATAGTTTTAAATTAAAATGAATACTCAACATAGTAGAACAGCTTATTTAATGCTATCCACGTGCACAAAAAATTAGTGAACTTGTTAAACCAGCAAAAACTCATTTCTTATTGAACTTTAGAGAGCACAGCAGAGAACCAAGAATGGAAAAAACCCCAACCTCCACTTATCTCAAGTGTGGTTATTGTTCAGTGTACCTTATTCAAAGGTCCTGATCTCAAAGCCTATTTCCTTAGTTTAGATACATTTCTAAAAGCCTTGGTTAGGACAAAAATAATGTGGACCAAATGTTCTGTTTATTGCTGTATTCCCAATCCTGGTATACTGCATGGGAAGCAGAATGTGCTCAGTCAATATATGCTCTGGGAACTTCTGAATGCTGGATTATTAGTACTATCCATATGCTAAAATGGTTTGGATTTTGACAATATCTTGATTTAACTGCCACACACACACATTCCCTACTGCTGGACCCAGCTACCAATTAAACCTCCCAATTCCAAGGAATAGTAACATAAAAGAACCACAGAAAACTGACCAGGAGTGTATCCAAAGCTTGCTTTAGTCAAGACTTCAGTGGTCATTTTGGAACAGGTGGCTCACCAAACAGTGACAGCTATGTTGGAGCTTGTCCTTGGATTGAAAAGTCCAAGATAAAATACCCTCCTTGGGCTAGTTTGCGGTGGTGTTTTACAACCGAGTTCCATTTCATCCCTCTAAGCTGGAGGACAAGAAGGCAGTTAAAGCATCAAACGATGGTCAAATTCATGTATCTGGTAGGACTTAGGACACACAGATATTTGAGATCTTGTGAAGCCAATATTGAAGTAGATGGCATTAAGACCCATACCTCAAAAGTGCTTCAAGCATATCAGCTCTTTTTTTAGTTCACCAAACACTATTCTAGACATTAAATACATAGGCATTAAAAAGCAGCAGAGTCTAGGGAAGTTCCCCGGTGGTGTAGTGGCTAGGCTTCCATGCTACCAATGCCATAGCCTGGGTTTGATTTCCAGCCAGGGAACCACTCCCCCCCAACCTCCCCCCACCCCCGCCCCCCGCCAAAAAAAAAAAAAAAAAAAAAAAGAATAAGTAGCAGAGTCTAAAGGAAAGACTTCTGGTTACTCAGTGGGCCTAGAATTCTGGCCTGTTTCCTTATCTGTAAAATGTTGGTGGTACCACACAATCGGCAGCATTGTAAGGAGAGAAGTTAGATAAAATGCAGGCATGGTGTGTTAAAGACACTTAATGTAGGCATTCTCATTTGGCACCTCAACAAAGACTAGGTGATACATTCCTGGTTGGGCATCTTGTAGTAGATTTGTTCTAGTACTAAACTCACAGAATGCTGTGGAAGAGAAGAGATGAAGAGGCCAAATAATTTATGATATTTGTTTAAGGCTATTTAAAGTATACATGGAGGGTTCTTAGAAAATTTTCTTAATGGGTACACAATGCAAATGCCAACAACATGAATCCTCCTGTAATATAGTTCAAACAAGGGCAAGAAAATCTGGAAAATACTATAAAAGCAACTCAATTTGAAATAGTTAAACTACACATTATTTGCAGATCATATTCCAAAGGCAAGACTAAAGCAAAAACTACATAGTTAAAATTACTTAAAAACAAAAACAAAAACAAAAACTCCTTAAAAGTGTGCCACGAGGACCCCATACTGTTTCTCTGTCAACAAATTCAACACAACAACCAGATATTTACTCCAACATCCCACCAGATTTAAGCAGTTGGCTTGAGGTCTTATTGTTTGGATGGTATGTACCTTTGAATACTAGGTGAGAAATACAATCAATGCCTTTCAATATAACCATGGAGAAACTTGCAAATCCATACTTGCCATCTCACAGTTGTTCTAGAGCATAAACTATGAGTGTTAACAAGTGAAGCTGGCAATATTATTTAAATAAATGAGATGATTTATTTAGGCATGTAGTTAAATTGTAAGTATGGATGATTTACTGGCACTGTTGCTTTCATTTTAGAAATACCCAATTGTATATGGACTAACTCAGCGGTGTCCAACTTTTTGGCTTCCCTGTCTTGGGCCACACATAAAGTACACTAACACTAATGATAGGTGATGAGCTAAGAAAAAGGTCACAAAAAAATCTCATAATGAATTTGTGTTGGGATGCATTCAAAGCCATCCTGAGTCACAGGTTGGATATGCCTGGTCTAAATTTTGACCATGATACATAGTAAGAATTCATTTTAGGGGAGTTCCCTGGTGGTGTACTGGCTAGGCTTTGGCGCTGTCAATACTGTGGCCTGGGTTCGATTCCCAGCCAGGGAACTACCCACATCAAAAAAAAAAAATTCATTTTAAATTATAACCCACTATATATATACATATATATATATATATATATATATATATATACACACACACACACACACACACACACACACACACACATATACATATATGTATATGTATATATATACACACATATTTATACATATGAAAAATTCACAAAATATTTACTTTAATGACATACTATGGTGTTTGATTATTCCATTCTGTTTTATTTTGTTTTTAAAAGAATTAGGTTGCAACTCATTAATAGTTTTCTTGATCCCTAACAGGGTTATAACCTACAGTTTGAATAACATTGAACTGGAGTATTTCAAGCTCTTAACTGCTCAGAGAATTATGCAGGGCAATATCTCAGGGTTAAGGAAAACAATCAAGCAAGCACATTTGTCCATAATATTTTAATACTTTTCCACTTTTAAATACTGATTTTAATTTTGTGATTGTAACATGGAAGATCCAACTTTATTATTTTTAAAAACATCATCAGGATCATAAAGCTATTATAGAATAGTTATAGTCTACACACTCCCAAGGTACTTTAAAATGATTATGTTTTGAGTTTGTAATTGAACAATGACAATAATCCAAATACATTGTCTGAACAACTTGGACTAAATACTGGTGAAAGTATTTAATTAGACAAACGACTGGTAAGCTTAAAGATAACCAGCACAATTTCACAAGAGAACCAGCTCAGCCCAACTAAAAATTTCTCAATAGCAATTGACACTGATGTTGTATAAGTATACAAATTAGTTGATGAAACTGAACAAATGGGAAACCCATTACTCCTTATTTTGTATTCTTATACCTCCCTTCCAGCCATTTCCTTCCTTGGTCTGGCTGCTCCTGTGGTGATCCCAAACCAAGAGCTAGTATGATCACCCTCCACCTCAAAATCAGGAGTTCTGAATTCTAACTGAAACACTGTAAAGTGGGCACTCAGGGAACAAAGGTCCTCACCACCAGTATTTTTCAAGTTTCTATCACAGTACAAAAGTGTAACTGAGTAGAAAAGAGAGTAAAAAGATAAATTTTTTTTTTTTTTGGCTTGGGGAAGAGAAGTAGGAAATAACTGTGGATGAAAAGACATCAATGTATATTCAGTATTCAGAATTAGCCATATGAAAATAATCTAGAGGGTCTGAATATTGTCTAATGGGCTAGTACCTCTCCAATTTTGACCTCTTTAAATTCTGTTCATATTCCCCTACACATTTCTAAATCTGGGTGGACAGGATTAACTCTAGTGAAGTACTAGTGCAGTTATCTAAAGGTAAAATGTAACCTTTTCTTTTTTAATACAAATATTTTACTGTAATCATTTTATTTACAGAATTGCAAAAGTATATCATTAACATTTAGTGCAAATGTAACTAATGATAATTAGATTTAGATACTGCTTTGTAAACTTTCCACATTTTTGTAAAATAAAGCTATCCAATTTAGTTAAGAAAGAGTTACTAGTCTGTGTTCATGAGTTACCAGAAATGGCAAACAGAGAAACATTTATAGTGGGCATACAGAATTTTTTTAAAGATTCCCATTAGTGGCTATGGTGAATAAACCTCCCCTCTCCAACCTTCCCAATACTCCCATATCCCAGCCCACAGATGATTGTAAAATAAAATACACATTTGAGGTATAAACTTTTTTTTAAATATCACAATATAAAATGTTAACTGGTGATGTAGTAAACTGATATGATAATTTGTCTTATTTGCCTTACTAGCATTACCACCATAGGCACTTTTCCACGTAGTCAAATTATGAACAGCGTTTTTCTGTAATAAGGCATATTCCATGCACATCATTTAGAGAAAGGTAAATTAAAAAATAGAAAAGATTTATGGAGCATGAAATCTACGTGCATGTAATGTAAGCATATGGTTTATATGTATTTTTTTCTCTCTGTACAGAATAATAAATACCACTATATCTGATGCAAGTAATTCACTTCCAGGATTGTGCATATTAAGTGATCAGACTAATCCCATCATTAAATTATCACCTTGCATTTATCATTAAGATTCCATTACCACTTATGAAATATATACAGGACATGTTCCACGTGACATGACTTTCTGCTTTACAAAGTGGGTCTGAATTCTGTGTTTCTACAGAGATGAACTAGTTAGCAAAGCAGAATCTACAAAAGGCCTCTGATTTATGTAAGCACATTTGTGTATAAACACAACGAAGATTTTGAAGTGGGCAGTCATTTCTACTTCAATGAGTACAATTCCTTGCCTCAACTCCATGCTTCAAGGTTTTTCAGAGGCCTAAAACTAAGAAAACTAAAAACAGTATTTTACATTTAAATTCTTACAGAAACTAAGGGAAGAATTTTGGTTTGAATCACATGGAATCCTTTACTGCTCTGCTGAAGATTATGACAACAGGAGCACTGCTCACATTTTCTATGTATATCTTGCAACGCATCTTTTAAACTGACCCAAATTAGAATTAACAAACATACCTGTTACTGAATACTAGAAACATTGAATCAAATGTCAAACTCAGTTTGATTTGCTTTAACAATACCATATATCCTCTTACAAATTTCACAAGAATATGAACTTATTTTATCCTGACCATTTTATCAGAAAGTAGTTTATACCCACAAGATTTGTACAGATGTTTCTGTTTGGAGGCAGGAAAAACCAATTTAGGAATCGGCAAATTGTGTTTCTAACAAACTGGGGCGGGGGAGGAGGGGAAGTTGTAGCACACAGAACATAACTGAAAGTACAAGAAATATAAAGATAATTAGGGGAAAAAACAAAGCTTTTTAGTCTTTCTCCATCAGAATCAAGGGTCTTCATGGGAGTAAGACTATAGAAAAGGCAAAATCACAGGTTACTGACAGCCCTCAGTTATTGAGATACTTTCCATGATAAAATGAATCATTACAGAGATCAGCAGCAATGAAATCTATGATTATACAAAGCAAAAAAGTAAAAAAAAAAAAATCTGGAAACAGATTTGACTGTAGGCCTGAAAAGAACCCCATCCAGATACTTGGTGCACAGAAAGCACACGCCCCCTGTGTGTCTAACTTTTGTGCTTTTCTTTTGTGCACAAAACCTGATACAACTGAGGATCTTAGGCTGGGCCATACTAAATTAAAAATTCTGAAAAAGTTTCCAAAAATTAAAGCATCAATTCCTAGTTGTGATTCAAAGTTGATTTTTTTTCTCTGCTAGGAGCAAGCAAATAAAAATATAGCCATGTACATGTATTTTACATGTATTTATAGTTATATGCTGAGCGTGGAGATCTAGCAGGAGACAGCTAGTTATAGATGTTCAGCTTTGCTATTGCAATATTTCTTCATTTTTGTACACAAGGCCAAGGTGTTGGGCCATGGACAAGGCTATAGATCCTACATTCCAGCTTAGAGCATTCAATTTTTTTTTTTTTTGTAGTTTTTCCTCCAACATGGAATGTCACACAGCCTTGCTTCAGTCACTGTAGGAGAGAAAATGACAAGTAAAAATTCCAGCAATATATTATTATTAACAGCTGCAAGAATACCAGAACAGATTCCTTCTACCCTCTGAATTTATCAGATTTACCTTTTAAGGATTTCTACCTTTAAGACTGTAAAATTACTAAGTTTAAATATGTGAAACTGATCCCATCAGCAAGGAATAGAAGGTATAAGAAATCTTTTGAAAGAAAAGATTTAAAAGGGTAATGTGCTGCCAGTAAGCAAAGAGGGAATCCACCAGACGTCCTCCGGCTTTGTACCCCATCAACTGGCATTTCCTTCTTCATAGTCATCAAAGTAAAAATTATGCTATACAATACTATTGGTCAAGAATTTAAAAAATTTACTTAGGCTATGAAAAAGAGGTCTGCCTTATCTTCAGAAACAAACATGGCTCAGACCTTATCAAATGTGTTTAGGAGTTTTGACTAAGTTTTAAATATCTTTGGATTTCATTAAATTTAGGGAATTTCTCTAAAGATGATACTGACTATTGAAAGTCACTATTTCTCCATCACCCCAATTAAGAATGTTAGCTTTCCTAATCCTTCACTGTTGGAATCCACTTTATACATACATCTCCCAAAAATATTATGAAACAAATATTACTTTAGGTAGACAAAGATTTTCACCACACATTAAGAACTGAATTTGGTTCTTTGAAAGAAGCTCAACCTGGACTCAAGACCAGAGCTGAGTTTTGGCCAGTAAGTCTTTTCATTTCTATCTTTACATACATACACACACATCCAGAAACAATGCTACATTGTTCCGTTGAAGTAAAATTTTTTATATGATTTCAACTCCTTCTTTCCTAGGTCCACTAAAGAAGAATGTGTGCACACATGCACACACATGCTCGCTCACGCGCATACACACACTCAGTCAGCCAATACAATACCCCAGATCCAACAGCTGAGAGGCAAATGCTAGTAATGTGTTAGCATGTATTTTTCAAATGTTTAAGAAAATTATTCTTCTTCTCAAATATAGTTGAGAGTATGTTCTCTATATAACTGCATGATTTCTTTTGCTTAATATTATACATCTTTCTATTTTCTGCCCTACTTAGCAAGGCTGGCAGTAGAGGTGAAGAGAGAAAGCAGATAAAGCTGCATGCTTGGTCTTGGTTAGAGCAAAAAGCAACTTTTTAGAAATCTTAAGGCTCAAGGGAGACACATTCAGCTAAGGTGACAAGCCTGCTGCTGTCATGTGGCATCAAGATTCTGGTTTATTTGATAAAATACAGTTCAGAGACAGAATCAATAAGAACTTATAAGTCCAAATCTAACCATATCAACTCTAAAGTACAAGATATTCTAAAAATAGTGAATTTATGCAGTGCACTAACACCTGAAGAGAGAGATTTCCTCAAAAGTCAGGCTGTATCCTTAAACACTAACTATTCAGATCAGTAAGACCAGAACTTGTTTAACATTTTCAGATCACCTTTTTCCTGGGAAAAGCTAAATATCTGGGACATCAATGCAATAACCCTTGTGTTAGCATCTGACAATAAATTTAGCTTTTGAGTTTTTTTTTTTATTTTTTTTTTTTGCTTTTTGGTATGTGGGTAGCTCGCTGGCTGAGAATCGAACCCAGGCCGCAGCGTTGACAGTGCCAGCGCCGAAGCCTTAAGCCACTACACCATCAGGGAACTCCTGAGTTTATTTTTTAAAAGACTATAAACAGCACTGGAAACCATGCATAACTAAAAACATCAGTCATTATATGATTATTGACTATATTATTTTTATCCAGAAAAAGTGACTCAAGAATATACATTTCTCAGCCAATTATTTAACAGTCAGTGTAGATGAGAATGAGAGGATGTTCATAAATACTTGCTGCCTGTAAATTATACTTTGGTAGTGTCTATTAAAAATTTAAATGTTAACATACACTGAGAGTTCGTAGAAACACAAATGTTATCAAATAGACCAAAAGATGCTCAAACTTACTCATAATAAGAGAAATGCAATTAAAACTACACTGGAAGAGTATTTTTCACCTATCAAGTTGAAAAAAAAAAATCAGAAAATTTTATTTCCCACATTGTGTGAGGGGGAATAGGTAAACAAGCACTCCATATGTAATTAATATAGAACCAGGTGTGTATAGTTTGCTACCTTTTCTTTAACAACAAAATGTATATGTGTGGGAGGAATATACTTGTACTACCTTATTCAGACATTAAAAAAAAATCTCTGGAAAAATACACAGGGAACTATAATAGCAGTTATACACTTTGAGTGTGAGTGAGTGTGTAAGTGTGTGTGTGTGTGTGCGTGTGTGTGTGTAGAAGGGCCAAAACTGGATGAATAGGGAGCAGGGGATAAATGCTACTGCATGTATTTTTATACTTTTGGCTTCTAAACCATGTTAACATATCACTTACTTTTTAAAAAAATTAAAGATCCTGGCTTCCTTGTGCAAAGATGTTTAGTGCAGCATTAGTTGACAATAAACATGGAACCAACCAAGACATTAACATGGGACTGGTTAAAAAATTCTGCAATATTCATATCACTGATGTGAAAACAATGAGAGGGTTTTATATGTCTCATATCTTAATATAAAATAACAGTCAAGATATACTGTTAGAAGGAAAACAAGCTGCAAATAAGTACAAAATAAATACATGTTTTAAAACAATAAAAAATATATGTAAGTACAAACATATAAGTCTGGAATATACAATGGTTTGAACCTAACAGTAACTTCTAGGAAGGGAAAGATATAAGGAATTTGTACTTCTAAAATTCTGTAGTTCTATAATGTTGACATTTCTTTAACTATGCAAGTATTATTTAATGTAAGCAGAAAGATAATGAAAAAAAATAAGGTTTAAGACTATAAAAGATCATAACTCTATCTGAGAACATCATAAAACACAAACTATTTTCAAAAATAAACTAAATTTTAATATCTGCAGAACCATATTAATAAAATAAAGTTTATAAAAAGGATAAAATACGTCTTTCAGTACCTGTTAATACTAAAACAAAATCTGTTTTCCTGCAGTTTTCTCTTGGACGTAAGAAGTAAAACGTTTTAGAAACTTTGGATACTCTCGTTTTGCCACTGCCCTTAACACTGAGGCTGGTGCCCATCCTCCAGGGTTCACTGCAAATACAGGAAAATTAAAACTTGTTAAGAAATAATTCTACAAATACATGTGAAATACTCATTTTGTTACTTCGCTTTTAAAAAATTCCTCACGTTGGAACAATCAGTATCTCTTAAAGTCTTGACCATTAATTCCTTAATATTAACCACCAGACAAGAACAGACAGCAAATAAGAAATCATGTATTAGCTAAAATGTCCTTAGTTCCCTAAATTATAAGCAAAAATTAGTGTAGCTACACTTCAGGTTACATAGGGCAGATTTATTCATCAAACTCTACTATAATCAAATGTAACTCATTCAGGTATAACCATCTCTTTAAACACCATTAGCAGAACATAGTCCCATATAACATGAAGGTCTGAGGATTTGATTAGACAGACTTCAATAACTACTGCCAGTAGGAAATGGGTATAGTAAGAAACCAAAGCAAAAGGGCTGTCCAGCAGCAGGCCAGTGTGAAAAATAAATCTATAACTAGCAACTAATAAGTACTAGGGACCAGTACTTATTAGAAAATGAACAAGGCTGACAATAAGAAAAAGAACTGTCACTTTCCCTCTGTCACTTACATTCTAATTACTATTAATATGTGTATATTCTTTTAGGCAATTTAATGAAATGGTTCTTAAAACCAAGGGCATGTGATATTGAGCTTGATAATAAGTTTTAAAATTTACCTATCCAGCCCCAGCTTTAGAAATTCTGATACAGTAGTTATGGGGTGAAATTCAGGTTATGTGTATTTTGAAAGTTTCCCAATAGTTTTGATATAACTCTCCAAATTAAAAATTACTAATGTAAACAATAAAAACTAAAAGGGAATTTGTAAACGGGATTCAAATGGTCAGTTATCACACAGATCACGCTAAAACATCCACATTAACAAGCAGCAAAAACAAATGACAAAATACATACCATTAGCTACATATGTAATCTTGCATAAAATGTTGTCCCTGCTAATCTCCTGGTTTCCCTCTGGTGGGCTTACCAATGTTTGACATATCATAGCAATATTTATTTTGGCACGAACACATCGATTGTTTAACTGTCAAAACAAGAAAAAGAAAATACCAGTATAGTAGACACCAAAACCATAGCTCATCAAAATCTCCGACAAAATCTTATTAGCACCAAAAAATAATACATGTCAGCTGATATGACACCAGAAATGATCATTCTCCTACTACATAGTAAATGGAGCTATACTGAGGTAGAAACCACAAAGGTTTACAGGTAGGTGATCGTGGCTTGAGATGTAACTGTGAGAAGTATTATATATATGTATCAGTTCTACTTCACCTCAACTCAGGAGAAAAGGAAAACAACCTTGCTTGGATATTCACAGCCATGACTGCTGTTTCTCAGGTAACACACGGGCTACATTGTTCCAAGAGCCAACATAAAACAAAATCTAAGAATCATTATTAAATCAAGTACCTAAGTGTGTATGTGTTATGTGTTTATCACTTTTGCACTGCACTATATATTAGCTTTATATTATATAACCATAACTTTTTATACAGTGTACTTACAGGAGCACTGTCGTGATCTACAGAAAAATTGCACACTATCCAAGTTTCAGGGTCATTTTCCGTCAAGGCTGGTATCTTTCGAATGGCAGAAAGATATAATACATCTCGCTGAGAAGCAGGCCACACTCTCTGTGGAAGAAGTAAAAATCTCTTGAAAATTTAAACTACTTTTTACTCATATATAATATAAAATTAACAGAGAAACAAATGGAAAACCAATAAATACCTTAGCTGCAGGTAAAAAAAACCACCAAAGGATTAATTATGAACACTGAGTCAATGGCTTTGTAGAACAATAGCAAAAGAATAATCTGCTATTTTTCTTTTTAAAAATTGTGGTAATATGTAACATAAAATTTGCCATTTAAAAAGCATTTTTAGGTGTACAATTAATTACATTTACAATGTTACATGCCACTGTAAACATCATCACTATCTACTTCTAAAATTTTTTATCACCCCAAATAGAAACTCTGTATCTATTACAGTAACTCCCCATTGCACTCTCCCACAGATTCTGGTAATGTTCTGAGTATCGTATTAAACCTCTCTTTAAATTCTTCAGAGACTTTAAATACAAGATTTTAAGGAAAGAGGAGTGCTCCTTTGATACCATAATCACATTTGAAGAACTCCAAATCAGAGAAAATCTTTCAACTGTATGGTATTCAGGAAAAACGTACATTGTTGGAATGACGTAAAACTTAGGTCTGGGAAAACTGGGACTACACATTTTTAAAGAAGAGAAAATATGCAGTTTTTCCTGATTGTTCAGTATAATAGCCAACAACTCCGTGTTAATACAACATAAATCACCTGTAAAGTGAAACGGTTTATCTTTTGGAGATAACAAAATTTCATGAAGTCGACAGAAGTGGTGTTGGTGAAATGTATGTGAAGCCATAAATGAAAAATTGACCATGTTAGAACTAATAAATGCAACTCCACAAGGATGATAAAACAGAAATTTTAAGAATGAGAAGGGCTTAACTATCATAAGATGAGCAGACCTTTTTAAGACCATAATATAAAGGAGGTCAAATTTAAGAGAAAGATGTTGTATAGTGTTATTAGATTTTGCAGAAAAAAATGTCAGGATAATTTGTTTATTCAAATAATAATGGTAACTTAAATTCTGTTACATAAAATACATTCATTAATTTTTAGTGTTATTATTCTTTTAATCCTAATACAACCTATACAATCTTCCCCTCCATCTACTATTTACCAAATATATCTTGCTGCAAATTGTTCTTCAGGATCAATTACCTCCAGAAAATAAGATTCTTCTGAGTCTAATTTACTGGTCATTTATTTTCATTCTAAATTACAGGGCAATTAATTGATATTTTAACATCTACTAAATTTTAGATTTCAGTTAACTACCCCCCCTGCCAATCTGTACACTGAAATACAATTTTCATTGTTACACATTTCTTGAGAAGCTACCATTTAAAATGAAGCCTAGCTCAAAGTCATGAGATAAAAGATAAAATGCCTCAGATGACAAGACTGAGCTCAAGAAATACAGGGAAAATCTTAAGTATTTTCATATAGTTAGCACAATTAAAAATCATTTGAAAAAGAGAAAAAGTACTTATCAAATCATTATATTTCTTATATAACACAATATTGCTTTTTGGTGGATCTCTCCACATTTTTAATTCATTTTATTATTCTTTATTTGAAATATTTTATTTGGCAATTTTCAGAAGGGGAACAGAGCAGAAGAAGGTAAGAGAAACAGTAATTTTGCAAGTTTAAATATCTAGATTAGGGAGTTCCCTGATGGTGTAGTGGCTTAGGGTTTCGGCGTTGGCGCTGTCAGCGCTGCGGCCTGGGTTCGATTCCTGGCCAGGGAACTACCCACATACCAAAAAAGCAAAAACAAAACAAAACAAAACAAAACAAAAATAAATATCTAGATTAGCAGAGGAAGAAATGAAGTAAAAGAGAACCAATTTAAATGACAGTTTGTGTGCACTAGTGCATGACCTATTCTTTTCTAGACTTAAAGTGTGCATAACTAACTGTAGATCTCTATCAAACAAACTGTTTCTGGGTATTTCTCAGTTCTACATCGCACCCATTTCTGCTTTATTAAATACATGACATTCATGAATTATTAATAAAGTCTATGCATGTTTTGTGGCATTTCCTGCCAAACTTTGGAGAATTTATATGTCTCAGTTTGAACTATAGTGGAATTTTTTGGGGATGAAAAGATAATTACCTTGTGTGTTTGATAAATGATGATTGCATTATCAGCTAACGTTTCCACCACATGAAAGTTTTCTATAGTCGCTGAAATGAAGAGAAAATATTAGTAGCCAAAAAGACATACTACCTTTTCCTAGAATATAATTAATTCACTCACACTGAAAGTCAATTACAAATGAACATTATGGTAAAATGAACAGGATTCTACCTTACCTGGGCTAAGGTCAAGTGGAAGGTAGTTAATACCCAGTATTAGGGCAACAGATGGTGATTGTGAGACCTGATCATCAGGAAACCTCATTTTCTTTAGTCTAATATCTAGCTTCCACTGCAAGAAAGCAATTCTAATCACCACTGCATTACTTAGGCACAAATTACTAATACGAGGACCCCTTCTCCCTATAATCCCTAATTAGTTACTAAACCTGAATAAACTATTCTATCTAGGCTTAGGTGACTGTATCTGTGGGATAAGAATGTCAAACCGCCACTGATAAAACACCTTACGGTGTTCAGAAGTATCTGTTTATGAAATCTGGTGCCTAAGGGAAACAACTCCCACTCCCTTCACAGAAATAACTAAACAAATCAACAAACCACAGTGGGATTAATGTAGGATTTACCATGGAAACAAAACAGTCCAGGAAGAGAATAGATGATAAAACAGAAACCTTTAGTTTTAGTCCTGGCCTTTCCAGTAATTAGTTCTGAAGCTTCTGACAACTCATTTGACTTACCTGAATTTACTTTATTACCTACCTATGCAGGATTGTTGAAAAAATTACATATTTTCTGTTGGATTATTGTATTATTTTTATTATGTATTGGATTCAATGCTACAATATACTGAGAAGCATTTTATACAGTGAAAAGCTCTATTTAAATGAAAGGTATTATCAGTCCCTTGTATGATTTTCCAGATATTTTCCACATTAACTTTGCAAATTATAGATCAGATGCAGAAAACCAGGGTGAATTTGATATTATATTCTAAATAATTATACTAAAATATATTAATAATGGCAGCTTACTTTCCCAATCATTGCGAACATCAACATTCCAGAAGTAATTGCAGACCTCGTGTCCTGTAACACCTTTAACTGCATGGGTAGCTTTCAAAGGATCCAGGACAATCCCATTTTCTTCTACTTCTCTTCTATAGACCTACATAGGATATATTTAAAAACCTGTTTAAAAAATAAAAATTAACTCCTAAAGTACAAACCTGAAAGTATGTTTTTAAATTTTTAGGGCTTTATTTATGAAAATTTCTTTATGGAACATATTCTGCTAAAAGAAATTTTAAAATTTCAAATCAAGACATACAACACTTAAAAATATTTAAAACTACAAATCCAAGGTACTATTTCAACTATGAGAAATATACATATGTGATGAATGACAAATTACTGTGAGTTGTTAGAAAATCAGTATGTCAATTTAGTTTTGTTTGTTTGTTTTTTGGTGGTTCCCTGGCTGGGAATCGAACCCAGGCCACAGCATTGAGAGCACCGAAGCCTAGCCACTACACCACCAGGGAACTCCCTAGTATGTCAATTTAAATCAGGCATTATTTATTGAACATTCTCAAGGACTGTTCAACATGGCTAAGCAGGCCATACAAGCCTGATTAAAACACAATCCCCTCTAGGAAACTGATTTAAGGCAGCTTTGTTCAATGATGTGTCCCTAGCACCTAGAACGGTATCGGAAACACACTAGGCAGTTATTGGTTGAATCAATGATTGAAAGCTAAAATGGCATAAAGATCCACACTTTCTGGCTTTAAATACTGATGTTGCATGCCTAAAGTGCTGATTAAAATTAATTATTTAAAAAAAATATAAAGGGTTTGTTACTTTAGAGAGCTCTGTAATATTAAAGTTCTTTTGACAAATGAATAAACATGTTATTTATCACAGGGATAATCAGTTCTCAATTTATGGAGGGCCTATGGGATTAGGCATTTCACATACAGTTTCTCTTTTACAATCTCTCGCACCAAACTCTTTTCCCTACACGCTTATTTATTTGTTGTTGGGATTGCTATTTTCCTAGTGGCTAACTACTGCTACAAATGATAGACTATTCTCTTTAGTGAGCTATTTTTTTACTTCCCATAATCCAGCCCCAGTATCTCTTTCTAACTAACGTTATGGGCTATAGAAGCACTTATTCCCTACTCCTCAGTCCACATAGAGGGACTTCACCTAGACCAGTGGTCCCCAACCTTTTTGGCACCAGGGACTGGTTTCATGGAAGACAATTTTCCCATGGGTGGGGGGTGTAATGCACATGCACAGTTCACAATAAGTTTCGTACTCCTATGTGCTCCTTTGAGAATCTAATGTTGCTGCTGATCTGACAGGAAGTGGAGCTCAGGTGGTAATACAAGCAATGGGGAGTGGCAGTAAATACAAGATGAAGCTTTGCTCACTAGCTTGCTGCTCGCCTCCTGCTGTGCAGCTCAGTTCCTACACCACTAAGGGTCCAAGGCCTGGGGTCTGGGGACACCTGACCTAGACTATCACTCTTGGAACTCCCCTATGGGGGAAACAGCAACTTGTCAGAATGGTGAGTACAGATGGAGAGGACTAGCAAGATTTGGCACACCTTCTTCTGCAGTGAGCATGCATCCTGGTCTGCTTTGGGGGCTTGCTCTTATGGGGAAGGCCTGTGATAATCCGGCTATGTCAGAAACCTTATCTTTAGAGATAACATATTAGCCAAGGTAACTTATCAGTAAGAACTTGTGGTAGCGGGTCTCTATGAATCCAATCAGCTTATCAGAATTATAACTAACATTTGGTATGTATTTGCCTGTCTCCTCTCTTATTTCTTAATTTGTTCCCTATTCAGGAGGAGAAATTCCAACAATTAATATTTTAGGCCATTTGGCAGAATAATTCTAATCAACACAGTCTACATAAAACTACTGAGGGGAGGGGGTGGGAGAAGAGGGGGGGAAGCTAAATATAAGGTGATGGAAAGAGAAGTCACATTAGGTGGTGAACTTACTATACATCAAGTTGACAATGCACTGTAGAATTGTATGCCTGAAACCTATGTAATCCTTGCTAACAGATGTCACCCCAATAAATCTAACAATAAAAATGAATTAAAAAAAAATAAATAAAACTACTGAGTAAGAAATTACCTTTCAAATTTTTGCTCAAGTTATATTTCTAGTCTAAACTGTCCTCACCTCACCTTTGTTTCCATTTTGTTTCCATTTCCAGACATAATTCAAATGCTTCTCCTCAATGTAAAATAATCTAATTGTTTCAGATCATAGACACCTCTTTGTTTTCCAACTTTACTACCCATCTGTACTCTTCATTCAATACATTATCAGATGGAACCATGTAATGGTAGCTTTTAAATGTCAGTAGCCTCTTTTTCCAACTAATGTTTCAGCTTCATGCCTTAGGCATGAGGCAATCCAAAATGTAATGCTGCTACTTTTCAACCCATTTCTGAATCTCTTGGTCCTTGCTCTTATTCTCTGTTTCTTGAGTTTAGGAATGTGAAAAAGATGAGCTGACCAATGTCCAAATGTCAAAAAATGGTACAGTGACAGAAAGAACAAAAAATGAGGTATAGACCAAAGAGGGGAACACAAAGGGATACCTGGGCACAACATTTAATATAATAGAAAAAAGAGAGAAATATGCAAATAAAGAACAATCAGCTGATTCATATCTAAACCGTGACCTGTTCATATCTAAACCGCAAAATATTATTTTTTTTCACAGACTAGGAGAACAGAATGGTGTGTGAACAGATTTGATCATAGAGAAATACATAAAAGCTAAACCAGGGAAGCAAAAGGACATTTATTTTTCCTATCTGGTGCTTCTTTGATGATATGTAATTTGTTTAAAAGTAATTTAAATGCTATCCTTGTTCATATTAACAGCAATGATAATATGACTGTACCAGAGCTACAATTAGCAACCTGTAACATTTCACTGGGAATTACCTTCATTTCTCCTTCTTCTACAACCAACTGCCAATTGGCATCTCCACCTACATCCTGTAATGAATAAGTCATGTGGTTCTGTACCATCTCTTCAACCTTGAAAAGAAAAATAAAGCTTTAAGAATCTACCTCCAGTTAACAGCTATGACAATCTCTAAAACAGAATGGTATTCAGTTTACTTCAGTTCAGAAATGATGTTCTTAGAAAGCTGAGCAACCAAATGCACAAAGGTTAGTTAGATTTTATATAGTGGTGAAGAGTTTAGTCCACATTCCAGGTATCATATCTAGGTTAATGACAGGAGGGAGAAATGCGAGGAAGGAAGATACCTCAATTAAATAATATATACTGGGCCTAATGTACATCAATTGACCAAAATTCCTTCCTTTACCGTAAGATGCTTCCTTACAGAGATGATGGCTCAGAACATAAAATCATGAAACAGGGTAAAAGGAGCAGGAAGAGCCCATCTAGTCCAGTGTTCCTATATTTAAGACTACAGAGAAATTAGCTTGTAGTAAGTCAAGATTTCTCTACAAAAAAGTAACAAAATTTTCATTATTTCACTGATAAACTTTTATCATGACTATAAGCCAAGTTAAAAAATAATCAACCTCCTCATTTATTTGATTCCATATTTTAGGGGCAATGCTCATATTTATATGCAAACATTTACAAATAATATTTTACTTCACTGTTTCAAAATTTCTAATTAAATTTCTCTTACTGAAATTTAAATACAACCTTTGCTTTTAATTATTAAATTATCCCTATACATCTTATATAAACAAATAAAGTTGAATATTTTACACTGCCAGAATCCTCAATAAGATTATTGGTAAGATTTCATGTGAGTATTTTTTGCAAAGTTTCCTAGTTTGGAATGTTTATTTATTTATTTATTTATTTTTTATTTATTTATTTTTTTTGCTTTTTGGTATGTGGGTAGCTCCCTGGCTGGGAATCGAACCCTGGCCGCAGCACTGACAGTGCCAGCGCTGAAGCCCCAAGCCACTACACCATCAGGGAACTCCCTGGAATGTTTTTTTAAAACAGAACTGAAGTGATAAAACGATTGTTTCTGAAGGAACTGGCCTCTTTACCATCTACACAAAGACCCTTTCTCTAAAAGTCCATTTTCCATCTTCACTCATAATTTTATATAATAAATATACTAGTGGCAGAAAAAAAGTTGGAAAATATGTATATTATTCTTCAACTTAAAAATTTATTCCTAAGTTTAACTATTTATTTTATATAAAGTCTAGCACATTCATTAGGGATAGAAAATAAGAATCGGGTTTACATATCTTTTGAAATAAATACTTTAAATACAAAATTAATGGCTTGGGGGCAGAAACTCCTAAAATTGAGTTTTTTTATACAATATGTTATTGTGACATGTACTTCTGTGACAAGTTTTCTAGATCTCAACAAGTTTTCTGATTTTTGATTATTGAAAACAGGTATGACTGTAAGTTATCTCCTTAAGTAGTAATTATCACAAAAAAGGTTTGTTTTTTTAATTTATTGGGGTAACACCAACTAGCAAAAAATTAAATAGGTCCCAGGTATACAATTCTACATTACATCTTCTATGTGTTGTATTATGTGTTCATTACCCAGAGTCAGTTCTCTTTGCCTCGCCATATATTTGTGTCCCTGTCCCTTCTCCCCCACCCACCTCCCCTCTTACCCTCTTTAGTAGTAAATAATTACTACTAAATTATTGACTGTGTCCATTAGTTTTGTATCTTTGTTTCTTTGGATTTTCTATTAACAATCATCTTTATTCCTTTCCCTTATTTTATCCACTCTCCCATCTTAAAGAAGTCCCTCTACATTCCTTGTAGTACTGGTTTGGTGGTGGTAAATTTCTTTAGCTTTTTCTTATCTGAGAAGCTCTTTATTTGTTCCTCAATTTTGAATGCTAGCCTTGCTGAATACATTATTCTTTGTTGTAAATCCTTGGTTTTCATCATGTTGAACAATTTCAGCCAATCCCTTCGGGTCTGTAAAGTTTCTGGTGAGAAATCAGCTGAGAGTGGAATGGGTGTCCCTTTATAAGTTACTATTTGCATTTCTCTTGCTGTTTTTAGAATTTTCTCATTTTCTTTAACTTTTGCCATTTTAATTATGATGTGTCTTGGCATGTTCTTGTTTGGAATTCTCTGGATTGTGGACTTGTATGCATATTTCCTTCTCCAGGTTAGGAAAATTTTCAGTAGTTATTTCTTCAAATAATTTCTTTATGGTTTGCTTTTTTCTTCTGTGCTTTCTGGCATGCCTATTATTCTGATATTATTAGATTTGATATAGTCCCAGAGCAATTGCAATCCATCCTCCCTTTTTTGGAAATAATTTTGTAATTGATCTGGCTGGGTGTTTTCTGCTGGCTTTTAATCCGTTCTTCATTTCAGTAATGTAGTCATTATGTCTCTCTGATCCTTTATAATGGTTTGTAAGTTTCCTTAATGCTTGCTATCTCTCTGTTGAAATTATCATTCAGTTCCTTAAGCATTTTTATAATTGTTGCTTTGAGCTCTGTTTCTGATGGGTTACCTGTCCCCATCTCTTTAATTCTCTGGTTTCTCATTTTTGCAGCCTCTCTGGATGCTCACTGCTGCCATTTCTTTGGTGTTCACTTCTGATACTGAGTGGGCAGAGGTCTTTGGGGGAGGGGCATTTGTGCCTTTGTTTTCTTCCCATGTCTCCCGTGGTCATGCAAGGAGTTTGGGCGTAATTGCGCCTTTCTGTTCTAGGTTTGCCCCGTGCACGGAATTCTGCTCAGAGCCTTGGAGTCAGTCCTGTTTGTTTGTCTTTTAGATCAGCCTGTTTGTGGGCCAAGAAACACATACATACAGCCCCCTATCTCCTTTTCCTTCCTGGCTGGAGTATTCGCGCTGCAGCTCCTCACCACCTAGTCACTCCCCTTCCTCTGGGAACCCAAGTGAAGTCTGGCTGCTGCATTTTGCACATTAGTCTGCACATCCTGGGGCCAAAGTGAGGTGGGTGTGGCATCTCACTCACCACCTATGAGCCCCCTTTCCTCTATCCCATGGACCAAGAGAGGTCTGGGTGCTCTCCCGCCACCTTCTTCCTCCTCTCTCCCCCAGCAGTAGAGTTCCAAATGGGGACCAGCGCCACAGCCATGTCTCCTTACCGCAGCCATGTCTCCGTTCTTCCCCTTTTATTTCTCCTTTGTTTAACCCTCTGCCCCCATGCAGGTACCTTCATGCAAGGAGTGGGTTTCTTAACTGTGATTGTGCACTGTATAGGGTCCTTGGTTGAGGTATAGGTATTTTATTAGTTGTAATCTCCAGAGGAGCTTTTCAGAGGGCCCTTTCATGCCATCTCCCACAAAAAAACGTTTTGGATAAAAATGTTTATTCTGAGATTCTACAATCTATTTTTATATTAACTAAACACTAACATAATATTTTATTTTATTCATAATCATCAAAATAATGTGAATGGTGTTTAGTTACAGACTTGAGAGAAAATTTAAAATGACTAATAGTACATTTTATTATTTTATAAAGCCTGAATTAGAAAACTTAAGGTGTTGCCTAGAAAAACCTGTATGCCTCTACAAGTTTGAAATATGCTTTGAGATGGTATGGATGATTAATGTGAGATTCCAAGTTACCAACACATTCAAAATATATCTCATTTTTCAAAGGGGAAGAACAAAGAAAGATCCAGTTAGTTTTCATAAATAAATTAAAAAAAAAACCAACCACACAACAACAAAGCAGCATTGCCTTGATTCATTTGTCAGTGTCACACTGTGATTTGAAGAAATTTTTATCCTTTTCAGATCCCAAGATATTAAAAACCTTAAGATCTGAATATGTACTTTTTAGGTAGGGCTGGAAGTTCAGAATACCTATATTTATTATGAGATTAGAGGCAGAAAGAAATGCTTCCCCAAAATAAAACTTACTTTTAATGAATTACTTGTGAAAGAAGAATGTGAAGGAATTTATTCTGTTAAAAAACAGAGAATTCTGTTTAAAAAAATTTTAGTGCCACTTAGTTCTTTTGTTGTAAAGTATGCAGGTAATTATGTTTTTGTTTGGGAGATTGTTCCTGAATTGGTTATTTCAGAAGACTGAAAAATAAGAAGGTGTTTTTGATTTGCGTTTTGGTCCAAAGAAACCAGATTCCACAAATACAAATGGATAAGTGGTAATGTAAGTTAAAACAATGTACAGCAAGCACATTTAACATCATCTTTCTAGGCAAATGAAAAATTACATTCCTATCAATAGTTACCATTACATCTATGAAGTTTTCAGTCTTCTATTCTTATTTACTTTCTTAAGAGGGCTTTGAAAAAGTCCAACAAAGAAACACAAAATTTATTCAGTGCTGTGCTCTGAGAAGATGAAAGAAACTAATAAAGTACTTAATTACTGTAGTAACCATCTCTGCCAAAGTCTTTGTCATGGAATCTTTATCCTGTATGGGGTTTTCCTCTATGTAATAACATTATTATCTAAGTCCAATTTCAGGATTGGACCTAGAGCTGAAAATGATGAGCTGAAATACAGAGTATCTTCATACCAAATGAACTATGAAAAAAATGGAGATAAAATATATTTGAAATAAAAAGTGATGGTACCTTAATTGTGACCTTTTCCTTCACCTTAAATTTCAATCATCCAGTATGCCATTTATGAGGCTAACTGGATTTTTCTAACATTATTAATACACAAATTTAAAAAGGTAATTGCCCTTTGATGGCATAACAAAATTGTAATGAACAAAAATAAATCTAGAAGGCTCAAAACAGTTCAGATCTCTTTCTCTTATGCATGTGAAAGGAATACAACTATGCTTATTACTACACAGTCACAGACACATAGAGATCTGTTGGATAGAATAATTTATTAATTTTAAGTTAACAGTGTACTGTTAACTCAAAAGAAAAATGGCCAAAGACATGAACAGTCAATTCACAGAATAAATGTAAACAGCCAAGAATTAAAAAAACCACCTTTAAGTGTATCAGACTGGCAAAAATAAACTGAATTATAATATTCAGTGTCAGTATAGCAAAAGAAAAATGACCTGCAAATGTAGCTGGTTCAACTTTTCTAATGAACAGTTTGCTAATCCAAATAAAAAAAAAAAAACCTTAGAAGTGTGCATGAGTTTTGTCTTAACAATTCTACTTCCAGGACTATAGTTAAGGAAACAACTGAATAAGTATACAAAGATGTAAATTCTATAAAGATGCTATATATACAAGGATGCCCATGTAGTATTACTTACAATAGAGACAAAATGAAAATAAACAAAATATTCAATATTAGGTGAGCAGGTAAACTCAACACACAAGGGCTATGTGGAAAGTGTCCAGCCATGTAATAAGAAAAACAGAGGCATTTATGGCTGGATTTTTTTCCAGACAGCCCTCGTACATATCCATAAGTACTGCATAAGGAGATCTAGACCTGTATTTATTGATGGGAAGATGGGCCTAATTATATGCTTTTAAAAAAAAGTTGGTTACAAAACAGTATATATACAATTACCTACTCTGGTAGGAAAAGACTATTAAGCTGTGTGTATTTATCAATATGTGCCTGACTTTTTTATATGCATGAGAATATTCATAGTGATATAGCCTTTTAATTTTATTTACTTTCTAATTCTGTTCTAATTAGCATGTATTACTGTACAATAAAAAAGGGAGGGGTGATATAATTACCACACAATATGTACTATGGACATAAAGTGGTAAAGAGCTTTACACAGAATCGTTTCTGCAATGATGCTCACTATAGATAAACCTGCAGATGTATGCTCACACTTTGGTTTTATTTTTCCAACAGAGGATTTTTTTCTAACTTTGATATTTGAGGTGACATCTTTAGATGGTAAACTGTGTTATGCAAATAAGTGTAACCAAAAAGACCCATTTATAAATCCAAGTCCCTTCTACTGTCTGTACAATTTGATTTAGAGCTACTTCATTCCCATATCTGCCCATCAGACAGATTCTTGATTTGCTACTAGGTTCCTAGTAGATTCACTTTATTTTATTTCAAGTTACTTTCAAGGGATCTCTCTGTTTATTTATCCTACCTATTTAATCAGTATTATGAATGATTTCAACAAAGCAGTTATAAGCCGAGACTTGTACACAAGGTGTCAAAGTAAAATTAATCGGTT
Organism: Lyroderma lyra; assembly: GCA_004026885.1. NCBI lineage: Eukaryota > Metazoa > Chordata > Mammalia > Chiroptera > Megadermatidae > Lyroderma > Lyroderma lyra. The sequence goes on along the minus strand of PVJL010000168.1, from coordinate 308,731 downwards.
AAATGCCAGAGCCCAAATCTGCTAATGACAACAAATACTTTAGCATGGACAATTAATAATCGAAGACTTCAATGTTATTTTTCTTAATTTTTGCCTTTTTTGGCATATAACAGAGTACAATAATCAAACGTTAAAACTAAATCTGATCAATCACAAGCACCATTTCATTAGGGGAAAAAAACCACTGGAAAGACTTTTCTCAACTTGTATACATGAGCTACACAAAAAATTAGGTAAAGAAAAGTAAGCTACAATTTGGCAAAAGTCTTGTAAAATCTGGGAACCTACTTCTCAGTGATATATTCATCTGTACTGGAAGGCTTTCAGCTGTTCCACAGCTACATTTAGGGCCCAGGGCTGGATTCTGAAGCCCTGATTCTTAAGCTCTTATTAGTTAGTGGCTTATATTCTTTTCTTGCTCTCACCACATGTTCTTTCTTTCTTTTTTTTTTTTTTTGTGTACGTGGATAGTTCCCTGGCCGGGAATCAAACCCAGGCCGCAGCGCTGACAGCGCCAGCGCCGAAGCCTTAAGCCACTACACCACCAGGGAACTCCCCATTTTCTTTATTTATAGGCTGTGTGTTTCTATGTTTTAAGGTAAATTAGTGACCAGTACTGATGGATTTTAGTTCATCCGTTATTTTACTATTTTAATGCAAGGTAAAACTTGGCAGAATAAACCAAAGTCTCCCAGTATTATCTTGTTTTGGTAGTGATTTATTGTAAATGTGAACCACTCTTTAAAAAGCATACATAAATAGATGGGCAAAAGGTAAGAAACACAATTCTTTCAAAGATTTTATTCTGAGGGCAGAGACTGCAAGCATCCAACTTCCTGTCTTAAATTCCTAAACCCTTACTGATGATGCCAAATGATCAATTAAAAGTAATTTCCATTATTTAGCATAGGAACAGCAAAGTTAATTTATAATATTCAAGGGTAATGTGCATACGGAAAGTACAACCTGTTCAACATCATAATGGTAATGAGACAAATATTATTTAAAAAGTTATTTCTTGATCATCTGAAACTAATATAATACTGAATGTCAACTGTAAATGAAAAATAAAAATAATAAAAGGATTAAAAAATAAAAAATTATTTCCCTGTTGAATATAATTATGAGATATTTTAAATTAGGAGTGAGACTGCTGAAACCTGCTTTTATACTATAAAATATCCTATAGACCACCATATCCATCAAAATTGCTGAATCCTGTCTGAAGAAACAACTGTAACATGATATTTAAAAACCAGGTAATTTCAACTTGATTTAATTCAATTTGAAATCTTTTGGGAATACCTCGTATATGGCAAAATTCCAAGTATGGATAGTAGAGGATACAAAGGGCACATGCAAGCCTGACAGAGGAACTATTTAGTAGACAAGGAAGGCCTTTTAAATGCTTATTATTACTTCTTAAAATTCAAAAACAAAACAAATGGTTGAACCAAAAGATTTCTAGGAACTAGGACAGCAGACTGAAATACAGCACAGAAGGACTCAAGTTGGCTCTGGGCGTTCATACAGTACCTGGGAGCTGAATCTGTGAGCATCGTCAGAGGCACTGACTAGATCAATGGAAGACATGGAGGAAGAGCGACTATAGGGCTACCAGAGACAGACAAAGAAAAAACCGAGTCGTCAGAACAAAGGCACCACAGAGCGTTCAGTACCAACTTCCAAACACAAGATAAAGGAGGAGAAAACAAAGCACCATACGAAACAAGCTCAGCAGCAAGTGCTGACTTCATGCACCTATTGTGTTTCGCTCCAAAACCTTTCTAAAAAGAATGCAGTGCTTCCAATAAGATAAAAATAATATCACTTAGCTCCAAAGGAAAAAAATTAATATAACCGGCCATGCTTCTAGGTAAATGCTTTGGACTAGTCACTCGCTATCCACCCCCAAGTCCCTTTTCCCCTTTAATAACAAAATAAAGAACAGAATGTTCAGATTTCTGTTTTAGAGGATGTAAATGGAAGAAAACATAATATCAAAAAATCTCATTACTTAGATTCCAGAAAAGGGAGAAAACTTATACAAGATATGTATAGTTCCATCAACAGTGAAGAACAGTACAACATACACTTTCAGTAAACTCTAACATTAGCTTACCTTTTGGACAAATCTATGAGTCCCAACAGAAGAAAAGGTATCTCCAGATGGCATGGATGTAGGCCAATGTAACCTGACCTTTTCGCTCTGTGACTAAGAAAACATGTAATGTTAAGACAGGAAGGTTTTTAAGTGTATTTTGTAGCTAAAGAATGAATAATATAATTTGAAACTAGCAATATTTAATTATAGAACACTTTAGTACTTACAAATATTTGCATTATGAAACTACTCTAAAGATAGAAGCCTTGCCAAATCCTAAACCTACTTTTGTGTATCCCATTTTAATCTCTTTTGGACTCCATAGGTACTATCTTAAAATAAAGATTAGGTTTTTTTTGTTTGTTTGTTTGTTTGTTTTGCTTCTAGTTAAACTCTCCAATACCAGCATGGCAACATTTACCATGAATCAATCCCAACACTGCTGATTTTCTTATCCAAACTCTGGACCAATTATTTCAATCATTCCACCTCATCAGGGCTGTATTGTCTGAACTGGTATCATTATTTGCTTCAGTTACATTCCAAAAAATATACCATGTATATCTCTGTCTACTTCCCATAAGGTATTGTCTTCATCCCATCATCTCACTCCTGTTAAGGTGCCACTAACCTCTTTCTTCCTCCTCAGCTTGCCTAGTCTCTTCTCATTTAGTCACTAAATATGTTCTAAATATAATGTATGAGAAATTGTGCTGTGTTGTGTGTGTGCTCATTTTCTAACTATGCAGAAGACAACTGATAATTTCTATTTAGCACTATCTGAAGAAAACTTCAAAGATCTCATTTCTTACTGACTTTACTCACCACTTTATTGTACATATCTTTTCTGTTAGAAAATAATGTAAAGCAAATAATGTAAACTCAAAAATGTGTCACTAAGGAATACCTAGGTAGTGGCTGTGTTGTTGAGAGCCCTATGCAATACCTACTGCATATAATGAGGGAAATGATCTGAACCTTTGGAACTGACTTCATGGAATGCTGAAGCTTAGTAACTCTACAGCATCTTTGTCATATTGGTATGCCTAATAATTAGGCAAGGAAAAGTACAGTTTGTTTAAGCATTTATTTTGTAAACAATCTATCTGAGTGTCAAAAATAAATTGAAATTAAATGAGATGAAAGCCCCATAAATATTTCTTTTTTCTAAAGCTTGCAGAAGTTTTAAGAGATTGTCAACTCCAACTCAACCACTGTGTTGATAGCCAGGAGAGTAGCATTTTAAAGCCAGAAGGGATGATTTGAATCACCTTGTCCAACTCCTTGTTTCACCAATTAGAAAACTAAGGCCCTGAGAATTTAAACAATAAGTTTATAGCTACATAACACAGTCTATGGTAAAACGAAGAGTAAGAACGAAGTTGTTTTAATCTCACATTCACTACTCTTCCACAACATGTATTAGATTAAAACTAAACTAAACTAAACTAAACAAAACCAACCACAGTGAAGGGGGAGAAAAACCCTAGAAAAGCAAACACAATAATCATACTTCAGGTTATATTTTTGGCATCCAAAATTAGAGCTCATTTAGGAAGTGAAAGTTCCCACTCTTACTGAGTGCTGTGTAGCATCTTTTAGGTATAAAAAATGAGCAATAAGCTTTAAAATTAGTATGACATGAACTTTTAATCACTGATTTAGAAAAAAATAATGAAAAATGAACATAAAAAGCAGTCACTATTGCAGGTGATTTACCTTCAGGTAGCTAGACCAATAAATGGGCATAATGGCCATGACTGCCTTAACAATGATAGGGAATGAACATGTCAGCTTTTTAATGTAAGTCAGTTAATTTGTAGCATAAAATGTATGTATGTATGATGACTTAATTGCAAAATGCTTTAAAGTTCTGGGAAAAACAACTAAAATTCATCTGTAAGTACCACCTAGTGATGTTGTGTGGTAATAGCATTGAACGAAAAGAATTAAATTAATCTTGAAATTAGAGTTAAAGGATTTAAGAAATGCTCCTTCCTTCAATTTCCACAGAAGCTAGTATAACTGCTGAGGATTTAATAAAGATAAAACACTGGGCAAAGTTAACAGTGAGGAAGCAACTAAAGGTGAAGGTAGTGAAAACAATAAAGGAGTTAATAAAAACTGAATGGTACAAATGTAGAAGAAAAATAAAATCTTAGTTATATTTCTTTTTAATGTATAAGGCACTTGGTGGTGAAGAGAAATTCAAAGAGATTGTTCTACTCAGAGTAAATACCGTATTTTGCTGTGTATAATGCGAACCTATGTTTTTGGCCCAAACTTTCAGGGAAAAAATTCATTTTAATTTTTTAATTCAAATTTTTATTTATTTATATTTAGGTATTTGCTTTTTGTATTCTAAAGGAATTTTAGCATTTATTTTTTAACATATTATGGTACAAGAAATTTTACATAATAATTACAAACACAAGAACAGATACAAGGTATAAGAAATTTTTTTTTTTTGTATGTGGATAGTTCCCTGGCCGGGAATCGAACCTAGGCCGCAGCGCTGACAGCGCCAGCAATGAAGCCTAAGCCACTACACCACCAGGGAACTCCAGAAATTTTATGTATAAAAGTCTTTTTATTAAAAAAAAGCCTGCTGGTCATATTTCAGGGTATTATTTTGAATATGCATAACATTTTTTATTTCTAGAGTTAAATATTTTTAACTCATAAGCATAAATAAAATAATTAAAAACATTTATACAGATAGGGAATTAGTACTACCCATGCATAATGCATATCCTTATTTTTCCCTCACAGATTTGGGCAAAAATGTGTGCAATATACATGACAAAATATGGTATATGTTTTACATTGATAGAATGTTAAAGTTGGAAACTTCAAGGGGAATAGGCAGAATATTTTCATTGAATTTCATGTAAATTATGCATGCTTCCTTTAACCTATCATTTCTCTTTTTTCTGTTGCTTGGACATGATCAATGAAGGAAGTGACTTATAGATTCTTCTACATTTGTGCCTCAATGTAGACACAATTCATTTCTAGGTCATCCATTTCATGATTTTCAAATTCTGTTTATATAACATAACATACATCAAGGAATACCTAGTGTCAGAATTTTTAATAATAGATATACCTGTTCTTCTATTTTATCTTGTCTGTCAAGAGCAGCTTCAACAGCATCAAAGAACTCTTCTTCATTAATTAGGCTGTTTGGGCCTTCCTAGTCAAATACATAGAAAAAAAAAAAAAGCAGTTGATTTAAGAAAATGGAAAACAATGGTAACCCTGCCATTAACTCTAGAACAGTGGTTCCCAACCTCTTTCCACTTGTGTATCCTTTTAAAACTCCTTTCTATAAATTGTACCCCTTGTTTTTCAAACAGCTGTTTTTAAATACTGACACTTCTGCTCAGTGCCTATCTTAGTGTAAAATAGTGAAATTGAGATAATAAGTTAGGAAAGAAAAAATTACTACACTAAAAGTACAAACCACAGATTTAATTTTGCAATATTCTTAACAGTTAAATATTGATAATGATGATCAAATATCTAAACATTAAATAAAAAAACTACTTGAAAAGAATCACTATTAAAGACAAACACACTTTTACTCAGTCAATAACTAAACTGATCAAACTGTCTGGCTACAGGTGTATTTATATGTTAGGGGAAGTTCTAGAAATGTTGCAAATGGATTGTACTGAAACTATGTGTAATGATTGGTAGAAGAGTGGTTTGGGGGAAGGGTTCATAGCCACGCCCTCACCAATCATCATTCACTAACGTGATCTAATTTTGAAGTGTCTCCATTAATGGTGATTCAAACTGAACATTTATTGTTCCATAACAAATGTTTTGCATTTTTTTACTTTCCTTGTTTTCTCACATTACTGATTATTTTTTGCACACCCTTGAATGGCCCAGCATATACCTCCAGGGGTATGTGTACCACCCTTGGGAACCAATGCTCCAGAGGAAAGTTGAAAAGAGACTCAACAAACATTTATGAACTAGTTAGTACTCTAAGTCATATTATAAAAAAGATGAATAACTTATGTTCTGTGCAGAATCATGAGCATAACAATTCACACACTTAGTACTCATATACTTACTGTATATTGACAAACACTGTATTAGGGCAATAATCTAGAGCAGGGGGATGGTGAACTATGGCCCATGGGCCAAATCCAGTCCATTGTCTACTTCTGTATGGCCTTTAAGCTAAGAATTTCATTTTTAAATGGTTGGAAAAAAAAGAAAAGAATAACAATTCATGATGTGAGAATTATATAAATTAAAATAAAATTTTATTGGAATACAATCATGCTTATGCATTATGTGCTGTGTATGCCTGCTTTCATGCTATAGTGGCAGCATTGAGTACTTGGAATTGGAATAATTGTCGCAGAATATCTATAGACAATGATAAAGAAGTACAGATAGGAGTTCTGAGGGGGATCTTCCTAAGCAAAGACAATTATTTCATGGAAAAAGAAAAGTTGAACTGACACTTGAAAGCCTTGCGGAATGGCAGAACAGTGGTTTTTGATAGCCTGGGGAACCTGTTAAAATGAAAATTCCAAGGCTCCCCCACACAGAAATTACCTTTCAGTAGGCCTTAGGTGGAGTGAGGAATATGCATGTTTAACAAGTCCTCCAAATAACTGTCATGCTAGTGGACACTCAACTGTATCAGAAAGGTATAAAATACAGTAACAAAATGAAAACAAGCAAGATATGTTCCTGCTGTAGTAAAACAAATAAGTGAACTTTAAGTTACTTAAAGTTTCATATTATGGTAAAAGTGGAGGCTAAAAAGGTAGGATTGGGTTTAAGTTTCTCTAAATTTTTAAATATACAAAATATGACATATAAATGATTGTTGGTCTGTCTGGAATCTTCCCAGTTAGACTGATAACCCCAAGTTATCTCTACTCCATAAAAAAGTATGTAGCTACAACTTGGGGTCACACAGGAAGGGTGGGAGGAACTACAATGTAATGCTTCTGCCATTTGGCACAGGCATATGAGGAATCTTGATTTAATGCAACAGATTTTTTAGAGGACTCTCTAACAACGCATTAAAAAAAAAACTTTATTCGACTGTAACATGCATACAGAACAATACATATCCCAGTGAATTATCATTAAGTGAATATAACCATCTAATGACCAGTTGGATCATGAAAAAGAACAGTTAACAACACTCCAGAGACCTCTAACCATGCAGGTTTTCCTTTATAAAATTAAAGCATTTCAAAGACACTGAAATGACAGCAGTATCACTTTGGTCTCTGTTGAAATGAGAAAAATACTAAATAAATATCCAAAATCTACTCTGAGCTCAAATATAATTTCTAATGATTTTTAAAACTCTATTGATCATAACTACATCTACACTTTTGAAAATTATAATACTCATTCAACTTATACAATCATGTCAGAGTCTCAGGAGTCTACTAATTGGGAAATACAGGATTTAAAAATTCTACTTTTGGATGGTGAGCACACAATGCAATATACAACAGTGTATTATAGAATTGTACACTTGAAACTTACATGTTATTAACCAATGTCATTCCAGTAAATTTAATTTTAAAAATATTCTAATTAGACAAATGAAATGGGCAAGTAAGACAGGTACATTTTTCCTTTGATGGAAAATCTGAGAGAGAACTAAAGTAATTGGAATGAAATTTACTTTATTAAAAAACAACTTAAAAAAAGCTTTTCTATCTTATCAGAGTTACCAAAGAAAAGAACTATTTATTACTAAACCTATGGGGCACTCCAGTCTTGATCTTACTTGCCCTATTAGCAATGTTTCTAATGACTCTTTGAGGAGATCTCTTGGATTCCTAATTTCCCAGTTCCTCTTTATAAGCACTCTTCTTTGGGTTTCTGTGCAGGCTCATCCTCCTCTGCCTATCCTTTAAATGTGGGTGTTCTTATCATTATAAATTTCCACAGTTGGAAATCAATTTCAACATAAAAAAATATTCAGTCAAGAACAGGTCTTTTTTCCTCAATCAACTCTAAACATAGAAATACTTAGTCAATAGCAGCTCTATTTTTCCTTTCTAGAATAAAAATGGAAAGAAAAATTTCCATTTTCTAAAATATAATCTAACTGTAACTATTTTATCATCCTATTGTCTCAATACTCCTTGGTGCTCTATTTAAAAAATGTTCATTTCAAGAATATCGACAATATTAATGACGATTACCAGATATGTTTCTTAAACTTTTTTTCCTCTGAAGAAATATGATAGAATAGCTTATAAAATTTTAATATATGTGTGTGTATATGGAGAGGAAGATTTTATTATTTGCTTAACAAATAAACAAAAGGAGAAAGAAGCTGGTTGAACATGTTTTTAAACATAAAGACAAGGCAATTAGAACAGTTCATGTTCTGCTATGGATAAGACCTCACAGTATATATAGCACAGACTAAAATATTTAGTCTGTATTAAGTTCTCTGGTTTTTCCTCCACTGGTTGTTCTTATTTTTTTAAAAAGTGAATTAGAAGGTAACATTAAAAATTACCATGCTCATCAGGTGAGATAAAAACTTGACCTAAAAAGTGTACAGGCCTAATAATGAGCCATTTAAAGCCTATACTAAACTTCGTAGGCAATTAAAAAAATCTATTTTAGAGTAAGCCCAGCATTTACATATTATGAAATATACATTTAATTAATATAAATATTGAAGTTATAGATTTAGAATATTTAAAGGTTACCAAAGTATTATTTAAAAATTAATCACTTTTGTGACAGATATGGCCTATGTGTTTCTCTTTCTAACATCAAAATATAACTTTATACCTCATAATCTGGTCCTCCAAAGTGAGATTTTTTCTTAAGTTCTGCCATGGCATTTTTGTATTCTTCCTCTTTTCTTCTTCTTTTCTCGGTTTCCTATTTTTAAAAAAAAGCAAGTGAAAAGCTTAACATCTGAAGTTGGGATTTTCTCTGTATTTCACCAAAATTTTATGATTTGGTAAAAAAATAACCCCACTCCTATGAAAAATGAATATATATATATTTTTTTCTTTTTTTTTTAAGAGGTGAAACAAAGACATAATTTATTTTTATTTTATTTATTTATTTTTTAAAGACATAGTTTATTGAAGGGAAAGTACACTCCAAAGAGTAGGAGCGGGCTCAAGCAAGGGGAGTGGCTTAACAGTCGAAAAATGAATATTATTCTGCCCAAGAAAACACTTTTCTCTGGGTTATACATATATTATACACAAGCTACCATTTAAATTACCATTAAGATCACCTAATAGGTAGGTTATGTATTTAAATGAAGTAACTACCAAAGTATCTATCTACATTTTAAAAAAGATAAATTAGTACCAGTGAAATACCTACAACACACTCTTATGTTTGTTTTCTCCCCAATAAAAGCAATATGTATTTTGTTACAAAGAAAAAAATGTAATGGATGCCAGGAAAAAAATAACTCAATTAATAAATGCAATCAATGAAAGCTATTCTAAAAATATTCTAAGAAAGATACATTCCTTATACTTCCCTACTGCTACTTAAAACTATTTTAGAACTGAAAAGGAGCCTAGATTTCTACTTGAACTTCTTCCTTTTACAAATACTGTCTACAACTCTAAAAGGTTAAAAGACCCAAGATCAACACTTAAAAGAAAAAGACTAGCCTTGGCACTAATCTCAAACTTATTTCTACAATAGGCTGCACTGCGTCAAACCTGACACTAAAGTCCAACAATCTTGTGAAGAACCTAAAACGTTAACTCAAATGCATTACCTCATATACTTAAGGGCTGAAAAGTCTACACTGAACTCATACAAAGCTAACTACTTCCAAATACCCTGTCTGAAATAAAACTAGTTTCTAATGAATTAGTTCATTAGGTCCAAAGATTAATTTAAGTGCTTTTTCTATACTCAAGAGAAAATGGGACTATAGACCCTGCCCCTCCAAATGGCTAAAAATTAATAAACAAAACAAAATAAACACGCACAAGAAACTGGCAGTACCAAGTGTTGTCAAGGATGAAGAGCAACTGGATTTCTCATTTATTGCTGGTGAGAGTTTAAACTGATATAATCACTTTAGAAAATTATTTGCCAATATCCACTAAAGCTAAGCATATGCCCCATAAATCAACAATTGTATTCTTAGGTATATGCCCAAGAGAAATGAGTGCATATGTATAACTTATGTATAAGAACGTTCAGCAGCTTTATTCACAGTAGCCAAATATAAAAATCTCAATGTCCATCAAAAGGAAAAATAATCAAATTGAAGTCATACAATAAAATACTATACAATAATAAAAAAAGAATAAACTACCATTAAATGTAATGACATGAATGAATCTCACAAAGTTCAGGGGAAAAAAAAGACAGAAAAGAGTATATGCTGTATGATTCCATTTAGATAATGTCCAAGAACAGACAAAACTAATCTGTGATCATGAAAGTTGGAACTGTGGTCACGTGTAGGCAGGGGAATGAAGAAATGTATCTGAGATGCTAGAGAAGTTCTATATCTTGGTCTGAGTGGTGGTTACAGGGGGAAAAATCACGTACTTAAGTAGTACACATATGACTGGTGGACTTCACTGCACGTATTAACATACCTGAATTTTAAAAAATGTATAAAACAAAAGCACACAGCATAGCAGTATTATTTAAAAGACTTAAGGGAAAGTAAAAAAAGCATATGTAATTACACACATGTGAGTCTATTAATATAAGCAAACATCTTAAATAAATAGAATCTTTTCAGGCAGTGTGATTAAATATGATGGAAGATGGTGATCCTTTAGTGAAGGATAAAAAGACTAAAGATTAAGCTTTAAATAAGCTAGCTGGGATGAGTTTGAATGATTCTCTTGAACCATTAGTCTAATAGAGTTAAGGGGGTTATCCTGTTTTCCCAATACATTACATTTTTTGTGCACAAGGAATCTTCTAAAAATTCAATTTGATACACATTGGAATAAAGTTGAAATGTTTGAATACAGAATAGTTCAATTTCAGAGTAATAATGAAATGTTTTTACCTTAAATGAATGTTTTCATTGTCTGTTCTACTGTTACCTGCACTTGAGAATTCTGAACAATTTTCTTTTCTTCTAACCATTAGAAGCTTCTTAAACACACAGTGATATTCAAATACTGTGGCCATTCTGCCATTACATCAGTGATCACACTGTTTTCCTTAGTGTCCTGCTCAAATTGATAATACCTTCAAATAGTATAAGCAATATGACTCACTAATGAATGAGAAGATTCTGACTAAGGTCTGGTCTACTATCTGGAGCTAAAATGTAGAAGACAGTAAAATTCTTCTAATTCTGCTACATAACACTGTGGGACAAGTCCCTGCGCCTCAGTTCCTTTGTCTATAAGATAATGGCATTGGACTACAACTAAATTCTCTAAGGTATGTTCTGGTTCTGACATTTTACTATTTTACAGACACTGAATAATAAATAGAAGTGTTCCTACTAAAAAAATTCACTAAGCATGTTTCACACTAGAAATTAAAAATTCATATTGTAATATTATTATCAGTACTGCAGTTTAAACAAAGGTCAGAAAAGGTGAACAGGAAACAAATGCTCCATGAGAACAATGTAAGTTGAATGATATTACAATGACCTTGGAAAATATACATGGCAATGAATGCAGTAAGTTAATGCTTAACTTTATAAACTAGTGGGTAAAAGCTCATATAACTTAAATGTAGTTTCCTACATCACACAATAAAGCTGGGTAATGTTAAATGGCTCATCACTTCTATTCCAAAGCATTACTATTGTCATTACAAAAATTTTTATATTAAAACCTATCAAGAATGTATACTATACAGTAACTGAATACTTAATTGGTGAATCTCATTAGGAAAATGAGTTTAAGATGTCCACAAAGTTTGAGAGGAGTAGTACCACCTGCTACTTCTATCAATCCTAATGGATTTTCCATAAGAAGTTAGTCTGGTTTAAGTGTTCAATCCATCTATAAAACTTAAATAAAATCTATTTTTTAAAAGAAAAACCAGTCTTACTTTATCCAGTCTCTTCTGCCAGCACTCCTCACGTTTTACCATTAGTTCAATACAATGAGAAAGTGTAGCAAGGATTCCAGCAGTAGTTGCTTTAAAGGTTATTGCTTCCCCTTTAAAGTCTATACCATTAATGCCTTTTGGTATTACCTGTGGAAATACTGAAAAAGAAAGTTATCCACTGAAAATCTTTCTAATGATGAAATAATTCTTCACCACAACTTAAAAATCAGAGAATAGGGGGGTTCCCTGGTGGTGTAGTAGCTAGGCCTCGGCGCTCTCAACACGGTGGCCTGGGTTCAATTCCCAGCCAGAGAACCACCCCCACCCCAAAAACAAAATTTAGAGAATGTTCAGATAAGTAGCAAGTCAGACCAGGCTTCTGGAATATAATTCCCCTCCTGTTGGCCAACATTTAAAAATTTCTATCCATATTCTATGAGCAAAGAAACTTGTGGTAGTATATGTACTTTCAAGTCCTTTTTTCTGGATTCTATTTCCTGAAATCTATTTGCTGTGGTGTACTGAGTGAATAAAGTAGTAGGAGGAGTAACACTTTAATAATAACACTCTCACAGCTTAGAGCAGGGCCTAATTATGGCAAGAACTACATTACATTTTGAAAAACCTAGAATTTAAAAAATTATGTGTGTTTGAGCGCTTATATTCCAATATATCTGGTTCCTATCTGATACCATATATAGTTATTACAATGTTATTGATTATATGCCCTATGCTGCACTTTACATCCCTGTGACTATTAAGTGACTATGAATTTGTACTTCTCGATTGCTTCCCCTTTCTTCACCCTCTCCTCCAGGCCTATCACCCCCACAACCCATCTAACACCACACACAGTCATTGCAACATTATTGACCATATTCCCATGCTATATACTACATCTAGTTTTTTAGTGGATTTCTTATGACTTTCTCTATTACAGGATAATGGCATCTTCAAACAGAGATAGTTTTAATTCTTCCTTTTAAATCTAAATGCCTTTTATTTTTCTTGCACAACTGTCCTCACTAGAACCTCTTAGACAATGTTGAATAGAAGTGGCAAGAATGGACATGCTTGTCTTGTTCCTGACCTGAGGGGAAAAGCACTCAATCTTTTATCATTTAAGTGTGATGTTAATTGTGTGGGTTTTTCATAGATACTTTTTATCGGGGTATCCATTCCTAGTTTTGTATCAGGAAAGTGTATTAGATTTTGTCAAATGATATTCAACATCTATGAAGATGATCACTGGTTTTGGCCTATATTCTGTCTTTATCAGTGTTACATTAATTGATTTTTGAATGTTAAACTAACTTTGCATTCTGGGATAAATTCCATGTGGTCATAGTGTATAATCCTTTGCTGGATTTGGTTTGCCAGTACTTTATTGAGGATTTGTATCTATATTTATATGAGATATTGATCTGCAGTTTTCTTTCTTATGATCTTTGTTTTGTTTGTTATCAAGGTAAAACTGGCCTCCTATTCTATTGATGGAAATAATTTGTGAAGGACTGGTATTAATTCTTTAAATGTATGGTAGAGGCCATCTGAACCCAGGCTTTTCTTTGTGGGAAGTTTATTACTAATTGTATATATTATTGGTCTGTTTGCATTTTCTATGCCTTCTTTAGTTAGTTTTCAATAGTTTGTGTCTTTTTAGGACTTTTGCTGATTTCATCTATGTTATCAAGTTTTCTGGTATCCATTTGTTCATAGCATTCCCCTATATTCCTTTGTATTTCTATGAAATCACTGGTAATGTCCTCTCCATTTTTTATTTTAGTAATTTGAGTCTCCTCCATTTTTTTTTTCCTTGATCAGTTTAGGTTTATCAGTTTTAAATTTTCCAAGAACCAACTTGCAACTTTATTGATTTTCTGTACTGTTTTTTAAATTTTCTTTCTTATTTGATAATACAGGTGTTATAGCTACAAATTTCCCTCTAAGTATGGCTTTAGCTGCAGCCCATTAATTGTGTATTGTATTTTTGCTTTCATTCACCTCAGAGTATTTTCTAATTTCATGTGTGACTCTTCTTTGACCCACTGGTTATTTATGAGTGTGTTCATTTCCACATGTTTCTGATTTCAATCCCTTTAAATTAATTAAAGCATGTTTTATGGCCAAGCATAAGGTCTATCCTGAAGAAGGTTCCATGTGCAATTGAGAAGACTCTAATTGTCCTATTGTTGAATGGAGTTTTCTGTAGATGTCTACTAGGTCTCTGTGTTTATACTATTCAAGTATTTTATTTCCTTGTTGTCTTCCTACTTGTTCTATCCATTACTGAAAATTTGTTATTATTGAGTTGTCTTTTTAAAATTTGGTCAGTTTTTGCTTTATCTATTTTGGAACTCTGTTACATGCAGCTTTGTGTATATTATAGCTTTCTGATGAAGTGACCCTTTTATCATCATAAAATTTCCACTTCTGGCTCTAAAAATATAAATTAAGATGGTATAAAATATAACAACAGAAAAAAATTTACACTACAGGTAAATAAGAACTTTGTTCTGAGAAGATTGAGCAAACCATCTTTCCACCATGATCTAGAACACTTGAGGTCTTTAACTAAGGAAGGTGTTTTCTTATTCAAAATATTTTCCTCTTAGTAAATTACTTTAACTGCCTTTCTTTTCAGCTTAGAATCTCTGGAAGTTGTAATCTTGCTCTAGTCTTCACCACCCCCACCCCAATGCTCTTCTTGTAATATTTACTATTTACTACCAGGTTGGCAAGCTAGTTCTAAATGTTTAAAACTTTAGCATGCTCACTATCACAATCTTTAATTATGGCCCCAATGGTGAAACTCATTAAAACTGTTTGAAGATGCCATTATTTTTTATCCAATGCTTGACAGATCTAGCACTAAGACCCTGTCAGTATTTGAGAAAGAACTGACATCCCCTAATCACAGAATACGATAAAGTTACACCAGAATTAAAGACTACATGTTCTGCTTAAGTTACCAGATTATATACAGTGCTTCTGACTAACTTATTTCTAGAGGTTAACTAGAGAAAGTTACTTTCCATTTATAATGATTAACAAGAGTTCATTTTGATCAATACTAAGAAAAAAAAATTTTAAACAGTGAATTCCCTAAGTGTCCTTAAAACACAACTCATGATTTAAAAAATTATGCAGATGTCTTGTACAGGATAAGTGACAGTGATAACCTTGTCTTGAAGTGCTTGATTTCAAGTACCTCTTCAAAAAAGAGATGTTGGAGGCTTTCCTAAAATGTCTGGAGATTTGGTTAACTTTTCACACTTAAGAGTTAGGGACTGGAAACACTGTGTGCTAGCAAGGCTTTTAAATAAGTGGACTTCATTAAAGAGTGATCTGGTAGCAAGACAGCTTCTTCAAGGTGGACCTTAGAAAATCTCTATTTATAGGCCTTTCTCTGTTCATTCAGTGCCTCCAGAGTTACCTTCCAATTTTCTATCAGAAAATATACGTCTAGTTGATAGCTACTCTGGAAACAGGGTGAAGAGAAGGGAGCTGGGGATTGCATCTTTCAGTATGTAAGCTTTCATTCAGTCCCTAGGTACCAGAGTTCTTAGAGTTAAGCAGAATGATGAGACTCCTAGAGTTTAATAATTGGTGTGTAAATTTCCACTTAAATCACTTTATTGATAGGCCAATACACTTACATTTTGCTGTGCCATGTATTCCAAAATCTAGAACTCTCCAGTTCAATTTCTACAGAGAATAAGCTTCCATTCTCTTTTTGGGAATGAAGGTGTGATAGCTGAGTGTATGTGGAGTGGAAAATTGGACCTGTGAGTTTTACAAATGCTTTCAATAATTTTTCCATTATCCAAACAAAATATTGTTTTTGAAGTATTTTTTCTATTAAAGCAGATTATTCATTGTGAAATTCAAATGTAACTGAAAGAATTTTTCCAAAATATATTCTTAATTGCATAAAGATTATGCAAATCTGGATGATATATATCTGAATGATAAGGTTCAACATTTTAGTCCCAAGTTATAAGGACAACTTTGTCATAAAGAAGCTAGTGTTTTGCAAGATTGGGAGAGGGGTAGGTTATAAGAAAAAAGTAAAGAACTATGATGAAAATTAAAAAAAAAAAAAGAAGAAGAAAGAAGAAAAAGGTAGGGGAGAAAAGCATGATATTTTAGTATTAGTAATGGAAATTCCCATGATCTCTGAAACAAAAAATTTCATGCATATAACAGTTTTTAAAAAATTATTTGAAAATATGCAACAGCCATAGATTTAATTCATATTCTTTCAGAACATGAGCAAAAAATAAGTTAGGTTAACTTATTTTTCTCCACAAAGGCTTAAAACATTTTTAGGACTCCATTCCAGTTTTTTCTTAGGACATTTCAAAACAGAAGCACTATTAATCACAGGTTTCTAAGTTATTTTGTTTTAAAATTCCACATACAAGAGGTGTTATGCAGTGTCTTTAGCTTATTTCTGTTAGCTATAATGTGGTCCAGGTTCATCCATTTTGTCAAAAACCACAGGTTTCTAATGAACAATTCAGAATTCATCTAATGAGTTAGCCATTCTAAATAAAGCAACAATTAATAAACTGGTATATGAAATAAACTGCTTTGTTCTTGGGTCTATAAACAATTGTGCTGTGAAATTAGAGCTATTTCAATAATTTCCCTATAATCCCACTGATTATATACTTTTCAACACCAGTTTATCAAGTAAAATGAGAAACGAATGTTAGAGAGAAATACATTCTAATGAAACAGTTAAGTTCTTTTGCAGTGCTTTTCCCAAGAAATAAAATTTTTCAGTTCTACAAGTTGATTCTTGCAAATACTGCTGGAATAAAGGAGCCAATGTGTGGAATTTAGAATGCATCTTTGTTATAATTAGTGGCCATTATTTTTTAATGTCAGAATGTGTATTTTATCTACATGTCTTTTTCCAGAAGATTCACTTTCCAGAAGTTCTATAGCTTTTTAAAAATTACTAAATTAGATAATTATTCTTGTTAACTAACAAGTACAGTTAGTTATTATATAACTTTAGAAACTGTATTTTATCCAGCTGGGGGGGAAATGTACTACTTACACTTTTCCTTATTGCCATTGGTATTATGCAAAAAGTCTCCATCAGAACGTGTTGTAGGAAAGTCATCTTCATCATCTTCTACCACTAAATAAAATATGTTTAAGGTTATTTGATTAAAGGAAATAGAAATTAATCAGTTTATTCTTATGTTCAACTGAGAAAATACACTCTGGATTCTATGAGTACAAGATCTTTCTTATTCATCTTCATATTTTCAATGGTTATCAAGGTATGCCCAAAAATCATGCTATAGAATATTTTTAATACATTATTATAAAAACTACCCATTCTCATTCATGTAAGGGATGGCATTAAGATATTAATTATTTTGTCTTTTATTCTTCCTATCTTTTCTTACCTATTTTGGAGAAATTTCATAATTCTACCAGAGGCCTACAAGGGCTGAGCAGGACTGTAAGAGGATAATTTCCTCTATTAAGGTAGAGGATAACTTAGCTTACCGCTGAGCTATTTTTAAATTTACCATTTCTGAATATGCAGGGAAAATATAATGACCTACAGAGGTGATGTCGATTTTCATTAATTCCAGTGTATATGTGCCTAGACATACACTTACCAAATTCCAAAGAAAAATAAAATCTCCTGTGTTCTCCTTCTACATACCTCTCTGTTCTGTGTACTATCTCTTTTTCTACTGCCTAACATATTTTAATGCTTTGCACTATTTACCCACTCTTAATGCAAATTTCTAAACCTCAGCCCCCAATCTCCTTATTCTCTGCTTTCTATAAAGCTTTTTACTGGCTTATTTTATTATCTTTGAGGAACTCCCTTTCTACAGAAAGAACCCTCATTCTAAATGGTTGTACTTCTTGTCTCTATCTCTTCACCTGAGGGGTAATTTGGCTCTACAAGGAACATCTCATAAACTACAGCTGTTTCTCCAATGGATGCAAAGCTCACTCCTATTCCTTATTCCCTCTCTTGACTAAATGGCAGTAATCACCATGAAAAATACCTTTATTCTGTACTGCCATTTTATAATTACTGGGCTATTTCATTTTTTCATCACTTGAAAATTTTGGTACTCATCTATAACAACTTTTTCAAATCATAAGGTGCTATTATCTACTAACACATTTCTATCCAGCCAACAGATATCAACGTCTGATTGACACTTCTCTTTTCCAAGTCCATTATATTTACAGACTTTAACATCCATTTTGAAGCCTTTGCAGACACTTTAATCCCAAGATTAATCAGATTCCCAGATTCTGTGGATCTTCATTATCTCATTAATCATTTGCAAATACGGTCAATTCTAAGAAATTCATTAACACAACACACAGCTGTTTTAAAATCAGTATTCATAATTAGACAAGGTATTAACCTTGACTCAATATTACTCTGATTAAATGTTTTTAAACACAGAAAGGTTTGCATTTCATTCATCTCATTAATATCTATTTTGGGTTATTAAAGATTCACTATCCCTAACCATCTGATAGTCTAGTACTTCCAAATAAAGATTTTCAACCTTTTTTCTAGGTCAATACTTATAAAAACATGATGAAAACAAAAGCTGCTCTAGTTAAAAGTGTGGCCTTTATCTTTCCCTTCTCAACTAAGTACTCCTTGTGCAGCGCTGAAGCATCTTGGAATATCTGACATGGTTTGAAACCACTGTGACAATACAAATCCTACATCTCAATTAGACAGGTTTCTCTTACCAACACTCAAATATATAATGCTGAATTCCACCCCTGGGTCTTGTATATTCCCACTTTCCTTATCTCAGCAATAATCCAAATTAACTTCATTAATAATAGCAGCTATTATTTATTTTTACTGTTACGTACAATGTTAACATATATATTCTCATTTAATTCTCACAATTATATGTGCTGGATATAACATCTATTTTACAGTTAAGGAAACTGATATGGAGAAATGTTAATCTCTTCAAGTCATCAAAAACTAACAATGAACAGAAGAGCAAGATTAGAAGAACTTTTCCTTTAATATTGCATATATGTTCTGTTTTAAAATCAAGTAGTATGCTTATGTTAAAGGTAATGCCTTCTATTTCTGTAATCACAGAGTATCTAAGACCTAAAGGGTTAATTAAGTCTTACTGAAATATGTGTCGAAATAGTGAAGGGTCAGGTTAAGACTGCCTTATCAACAATTCTGATAAAATATTTTATATAAAAACAATGATGATTGCCTAAAATGAGAGTCTGCTATTACCATTTCAATGACAAACTTAATGCAGAACAGTGATTCTTAAAATTGTATAAGTCATAGACTTAATTTTGGTAACTTAATGAAAGTGCATCTATAGAGATCCTTAGACTCAGGTCAGGAACTCTGAATTATAGTCAAAGTAGAAAACTAAGGTCCATGTCCTTACTTCATCTTTACCCAGCATGTTTGAGGGCTGTCCAGAGAGTATCCAGCCACATAATATGAAAAACAGAGACATTTATGGCTGGATTTCTTCCAGGCAACCCTCATATTCTTCAAACATCAATATTTCTTAAAATAACATTTATAGAAAAATAGTTTTGGGCTGAATTGTGTCCTCCATCCCCTAAATTCATATGTCAAAATCCTAACTCTCCCATATCTCAGAATGAAACTATTTGGAGACAGGGACTTTATGAAGTTAATCAAGTTAAAATGAGGTCATTAGGGTCAGCCCTAATCCAATATGACTGGTGTCCTAATAAGAGGGAAAAATTTAGACATAGACACGTAAAGTAGATGATATTAAAACACAGGGAGAAGATGGGCATCTACAAGCCAAGGAGAAAGCCTAGAACAGATCCTTCCCTTGTGACCCTCAGAAGAAACCAACCTTGCCAACAACTTGATCTTGGACTTCCAGCCTCCAGAACTGTGAGAAAATAAATCTGTTGTTTTAGCCACCCAGTCTGTGATGCTTCATGATGGCAGCCCTAGCAAACTAATGCATTAGTCTATCATTATTATTTATTCCAACATGAATAATGTTTAAAATCATTTTTCAAGTCTTCTATACATCCTGGTTATACTTACATCCTAACTTCCATTCCTTCCACTATCACTTTTGTCCTTCAAATGCTATATGCTATTGATGTGGGTCAATATTTATTTATTTAAAAGTAAACAAGGAATCTAATTCTGTATATATTCTGTTTTTGTTTAAAGGGTTACTTGTAATGACATGAAAGCTGATGTGTAATGTTTAATTTGATAAAAAGGGTATATACAGTCAGTCCTCTGAACCCATGGGTTCCTCATCCATATAGATTCAACTATCTGTAAATTGAAAACATTAAAAAAAAATGGTTATGTTGTTGCTGACATGTACTGCTGTATATAGTTAGGCCTATGACGGTTGTGTCTGTACTAAACATGTACAAACGTTTTTTCTTTGTCATTATTCCCTAAACAATATATTATAACAAGTATTTATTTAGCATTTACGTTGTATTAGGTATTATAAGTGTTATAGAGATGATGATACAAAGTATATGGGAAGAAGTATATAGGTTATATGCAAATACTATGCCATTTTATATAAGGGACTGGAGCATCTGTGGATTATGGTATCAGCCAGGGGTCCTGGAACTAATCCCCTGTGAATACCAATGGACTATTATATACATTTTTTTTTAAATAAAGGAGAAAAAGAAGTTCAACTACCTTTATTTTTAGAGAAATAAACATCAAATGTTAAAGAATCAAAAACTTAGGGGGGTTCCCTGGTGGTGTAGTGCCTAGGCTTTGGCACTCTCACCACTGGCGGCCTGGGTTCGATTCCTAGCCAGGGAACCACCACCACCACCACCACCACCACCACCACCACCACCAAAAAGAACTAAAAACTTAAAGTATATCAAATAAAAAGAACTTCAAGGCTAGTTAAGTTTGTCTAAATTTTAAGAAGACTATGGGTTTCTGCTTCTGACCAAGATGAAATAAAGGAATGAAATTTACCCTCTAACATGAAACTAAAACCTGGACAAAATAAATGAAACAATGATTTTTTAAGACACTGGATGTTATGCAGCAAAGGACAGTGATCCCTGAATGTCTAGGAACAAATGATGTGAGCCCTATGATTGTCCAACTTGCTACCTTGGGAGTTTCCAAGCTGTAGAGTAAGGAGAAAACCAGGAGGTTCCCAGTAGATTCTCTTGGGTAAGGAAATGGAGCTGAGAGCCCAGAGACAAAGGCAGAATACTGGAAAGGAGAGAGGTATACAGAGCAAGAACCCTGGAGATTGGCAGAAGGTCCCCTGAGTATTCAAATAGAGTACTGACAGAACACACAAATGAGGGAAGTACAGAGGTCAGGCAAAGAATCATCTGAAAGGATTCCAGGAAACAGCATTCAAATGCCTACATGAGGCAGGGAAAAGTACTTGTGGTATATTACTTGAACTGGTTATATTACTTGAAGGTAGACTGTGATAAGTTAAATGTGTATACTATGAACTCTAAAAAAGCCACCAAAATAACAGTTTATAAAAAAGCAAACAAAAGAGATAAATGGAATTATGAAAAAAACTTAATACCAAAGAACACAAAAAAAGAGAACAAAGTACAGAGAAGACAAAAATAATTTGAACTCAGATCAAACACATTTAATAAGACCAAAAAAATGAAAGCATGTCAAGCAACCTAGTTATACAAGGAATAAACTTAGTGCTATTCAATAATAATTCTGTGAGTTCATTTTTGCCTTACAGCAAATAAAAGAAAAAGTGAAGAACAGATGTTAATGTCAGTAATATCTTTAGAAGTAACAAAGAAAAAATAAGTTCAAAACTCTCATTATTAGTTAACTGAAGATATAGTTCTCTCAAAGAAATTCATTAAAAATGACTTTTAAATGCATACGTACTCTATACTACTTTCCTCTTTCATGAAAAAAAAAAAAAAGGCCAGAGGAAGGGAGAGTCACGGAGAGGGAGAGTAAGAAAGGTGAAGAGAGAAAGAAAGAAGGAGAGAAAAAAGAGAAAGGGAGAAAGAGCAGCTGATGCCAGACTGGAGAATTTAACGTAAACATATGCTTGTCTCTAAGACTCATCATGGGGTACTTTAGTACATAATCATGTAAAATGCCCCATAGTGCCAAGATGACAGATACTGTATTTTCTAATAAAATAAAGAGTTTAAAAATAGTTTTAATCTTTAGTGGAATCTGGTATGAATAATCAGATTAAAATGTTATTAAAGTACACAAGTTAGAGGGACACAGAAATCTGTTATACTGGGGTTTGCAGCCAAAGTGACTATAATCACCTTCATCAGTTACAGACATTCCCCTTTAAGATCAAGGGCTTTAAATCCATTCATTCTCCAAGTAAAAACAGTGGCAATAGCCTAATTAACCTTTATCCCTTTGAAGTTCATCCTTGGAGACGGCATCAGCACAGGCATCGAAGTACTTCTGGAGAGTATCAACTTGTCTACATAAGATATCTCTAAAGGTGTCCATTTCAGCCAACTTCTCACGTAAACTGTGGCCTTTCTGCAAAACATAAAAAGGCGTAGGGGGATATAATACAAGTTAACAAAACTGGAATTCATTTAGTCCTATGATATTTCACCACCTCTTAAGGTCTACATCTTACTAACGAGGGCCATGGGATGGGGAGAGCTGTCAAACTCAATACTCCCAGGATTAGACTTGAAACTGATTTAACAGTGGCTAGAGACTGATAAGCCTGAAGGAAACAAGAGCAAGAAATAAGCCTGACAATTTCCTAATATAACATTTAATATTTTAAATCACTGACATTGTTGGGAAAAATTGTAAAAGACAAACAGGCAAAAACATTACTGCGTATCCTTTAAAAGGAATGGTGAGTGTCATCTAAGGGACTTTTAGCATGTATAAAACCCTTAAGAGAGGGTGTTGTCTAACCATATGGAAGTCTTTGATTTCATTACATTTGAGCTATTTTATAATCTTTTAAGTAGTAGAGAACTGAGAGTAATATAAATAATTCTTGTCTACAGATTTTCAAATGAACTTGGTCTAGTGAAGATATACTAGCTAGTTACTAATTGGTGGATATTGACCAGTTTTGTATATGAGGACTGTCCGAAAAAAATCAAACCAAAAATATCTCTATTTTTCATATTACATGGCTGGATACTTTCCAGACAGCCTTCATATAATAGCAAAATCATTTCAGCATTCTTCAGATTCTCCTTTGAAACAAATTTTTTCTTTACATCTTATCTATTAATAAATAAAATAAAATCTTTGATGTGTTCATTTTGTTTGTATGAGTCATAAATTCTACCCTTTAAAAAACTATTCTGTAACAATTTCAAATAAATTACACTGTAGAAAAGCTCTTTCAAAAAACTATCAAATGAGTTCTGTTCACAATATTCTGTATTAAATTCAGTTTATGTTGCCTTAACTTAAAGCATTCACCACTACAAACCTTGAATGAAGAGGTGGATGTTGCAGAGTAGCCACTTGCTCCAGACACCAGTGACACCATTGAGCCATGTCGACGTAAGCTGGACTCAGATCCATAACCAGATTCAGTCTAAAAAGGAAAGTAAACTACATGAAAAAATAAATTAAATAAAAAATACTTAATCACAAGAAAAAAACTATGTGAGGTAATGAATGTTAACTAAACTTAATGTCATAATTATTTCACTATATATGGGTATATACAGAATTACGCTGTGCACCTTAAATACAATGTTATATGTTAATTACATCTCAATAAAACTATAGAAAAATACTTGAGAAAACAAGGTTTCTCATGAATAAGGTTGTTACAAAAACTGGATAGAACAAGGACAAAAAAAGTAATGAGGAAAACTTCCAGTACTACTTCACTTACCATTATTTTAATGAAGCCTCTGCTATTATACCAGACAATTTGTGTCTGTATTCTCAATCATTCTTAACATGTCACAATTATGGCATTTATCACTCAATTATATTTACATTTTGTAATTACTACTGGACTTGGATCTTCTGAAGACTGTCATTTTTTAATTTTTGTAATCTTGATGGTTCATGTCACAAATAAAGTTCTCAATTTTGCCATTCTGTTAAATACTTAGACTTGGCACTACATCAATACTTTATCTAATTTTGATGGGGTTGGAACTCTTCAGAGCATCAATTTTATATTCCACCCTCCCTAAGACAAATGTAGTACCAATAAAATAGACAAAAGGAATTGAATATTTGTAAAAATATCTTCCAAGTACCTGAAACCTGATAAACTATTTTGGATCTCTGATTACTTGCTAGTGTTATTGTTTTTACAAGTATGGTGCATAATTTTAGTACTAGTCAGTAAGCTTAAGTGGTAAAATAACATTTAATCAGTTTTGGTATCATATCTAATAGTAGCAATTATTATAGAAGTTGTTTTAGGTTACTTGATTTTCAAGATTAAGAATCATTAATAAAATTAAGTACAGGTATTACAGAAAATATCTCCATTGACATTTTACATCCTCTGTGCTCTAGTTCCTAAAAATCCATTACATTGCCTATATAGCAGCTGGTTTAGCCATGACATTATTCTAATTAGACAGTGTTCTTTTAGGTACAAGAATATTAAGCTTTGATACTGATTAATAAATAAAATTATTATTCTTATGTAGATAATAGTAATACCAGTTCAAAACATTTTTCCAGTTCAGTATCACTTCATTTAACTGAAGTTTAATATTCCTGGAAAAAGAAGAGGGAGTTTGAAGGAGGAAGAAGGAGAAGGAATCTATAATAAAAACAGCAAAACATTTCATGAAAAAGAAATGAACATCTTCAGAAGGCACTAGAAATTCATCCATGTGAAAAAAAAAGCAGTCTCTTAAAATTCAAACTTCCAGCATACATAGGTCAGCAAAGTCCAACTGTCATACTTTATAATGATGCTTGTTTATAAAACTATTAAAAGTACTGCAATGTCTTCTTAACTGTGAATTTACTAAAAAATTACATGTAAACTTAAGACTATATGGAATCAAAGCTCTTCTTGTGACTTATGTCACTATATACTGCTCCACATCTCAAAGCAAAGCAATGTCTTAATGATGAAACAAGAATAAGTATTTTGGTACCAGAAGAACTATTAATGCAAGTATGCAAATTATACCTCAAGTAAATTGATTATCTTTTTCAAAAAGGCAAAACTATTCTATGACAAAAGAAAGAAGGACAGGGTGCCGCAGGGCAATGACTACCAAGAAGTATAAAAAATTGGGAGCACTGTTATAATTGTTAAAATTCAACTGTCCAATTAAAATGGTAGATTTTAAGAATGTTAAATTGCATCTCAACAAAGTAGAAAGAGAATAAAAGGTAGCCTGTTTCAATATAACAGAATCCCACCAGAAGAGAATTCTAATTACAGCAATTATATATTTATAAAAATTAAGACTTTCTATCAAATGAAGCAAATATATTGAGCTACGTTCTTTACCTAAAATGGCTCTAGTTTATTATTTTTGATAATAGTGCTAATTTTCTAAGTGCAGGATTTTGATATTTTAATTGTAATGGTTTTGTGAAAGTTTTTCTTCAGATTTAAATACATATGAGTAAACCGAGCAAGTCAAACTGTTTTTAAGATCCTGAAGCAAAACATAACCAATACAAAATTTAGTAAAGCTTTCTTCACTATAAAAATACTTATATCTTTGTATATTTTTTCAGGTTTCACTACAGTAATAGAAACACAACCTTTTGTTATAATATTTCTTGCTATTAAAAAAAAGCAGCACAACATTTTGGCCACTAGAGGGGGTCAGTAGCATTTTTCCAAGTAGCAGTAAACATCTTGGAAAGCTGATACAAAGGTTACTACTGGTCAAAGCCCAAGAGTAACCTTTTAGACGTAATTCCTTTGCACGTACCTGTACCCTCTGTATCTTGACTTTTGAGAAATATGAACGGCATGATAAATTAAATCATGCAATTCAATGGTACGAGTTTAATAAAACACCAAAAATGCCTAAAAACTGATTTGAAAACTCAAAGTCATGGCTACATTTTACAGTTTGGTTTAATCATGAGATAAATTTATGTATTATCACTCTACACAGTCTGTTGATCAGTCCATCTATACTCCAAAAGCAGTGGTATATAAAAATGCAGCAAAAGAGTTTTGCTTTTTTTTTTAAATTGCCACTGGCTTTTGAAAAGTGTATTCTTTTCCTACTAACACTCTCTGGCAAGAAACACAGCAAAAAAAATAGAGACAGAAATTAAGTACCATATTTCTTCATATATAAGATGCCCCCATGTATAAGATGACCCCCATTTTTCTAACCCAATATTAATAAATCAGTATCAAGCAGTTACTCCTGTTTATAAAAAGACCCCCAATTTTTGGTCTAACAATTTTAGACAAAAGTATCGTCTTATACATGGAAAAACAGAGTTGTGATTTTAAATATCACAAGTTGCAAGAGCAACAATTTTATTCTTGTCAAGGTCAAAATAAACAGTATTTGAGATAATACTGGCACAACAATTTCATGCTCATAAATATTAAAATCTCACTATTTAGCCTTTAAAATACTTATAGATCCCCTAGAGAAACAGTGGCTTCTGAAGCAGAGAGAACATAAGGATAAAAGTGAGAAGACAGGCTCTAGTATCACTGTAACCATTAGACAACAAGCAAGACAAGTCAGTCGTTACCTTCCCGGGCTTAATCTTCTTATCCTTAAAATTAATATGTCTAGTCTAGACCTACAGTTCTCCATACTAACCCTAATTACCAGAGTGTAGGTTAAAAATGTATATATCCAGTGGAGACCAAATATAAGGCAGTTCTTTGTTGAACAGATGGAAAGATGTAACACAATTCATTTAGAAAACCAACATTTATAATGTATCAGATAAGGAAAGGTTTAATCCACATTGATTTCCAGGAAACTGCATGTCACGAATCAAAGAAATTTAAAAATATATTTTGAAAAATGGTATTAAAAAGGATTTTATCATACTCTGCCTATATGAAGTCCAATTGCAATACAATTAACTTTACTGAGTAGAGTATTTGCTTATCCTCAACACATTTTTCTCAAATCAACTGCAAAACAGAATATTTGCTTAGAATTAGTCCTAGAAAGATTTATTCTTGTCAGATCCTAGTCATTCTTATATCATACTTTAAAAAATAATATCAAATATAACATGTCATATGAAGGCTGTTTATGGAACTTGATTATTCATTTTCTATTTTCTTCTACCAGAGCATGAGATGAGCTTTCCTTTACAAAAATATGTAAAGAGAAAAAGTGTTGTATTGAGATGAGGCATTATCTCATTTAATGCATTTAATAGCATATGTGAAATGGGTATTATTATTACATCCATTTTATAGGTGATTTTATATAATGTCTTCAGAGTCACACAACTGGTAAGTATGGGAGTTAGGATTTAATCCCAGATTTAAGTGTCCATGATATTCATCATTATGCTATAATGCCTCCACATCCAGAGACTTTGTTTCTACTTCTCTCAAATCTGTCCCTTTCTCTATCTTCCAATTGCCATTCTCTGGTCACTGAGTGTCTCATGTGAATAAATCCTCCAGCTTTCTAACTGCTTCTAATCTGTTCCTCTTTGAAATCCTTTGCAGTGTCGCTGAGTAGTCCTCTAAAAACAGACTCTGTTTCTTTACTTTCTGTTTTAAATCCTATTTGGTTCCCTATTTCTCCTAGGATCAAGTTCATACATTGCTTATAAGGCCTCGTTAGCGATATTAATAGACATGCAGTTACACTACTCCATACTCATTTACTGTCCAGCACTTAATGGGGTCTTTTGTTCTAGCATTTATCTGTTGTAAGATACTGTTTTGAAACAATGGAACTTGAAGAAATAGACAAGGATATAGGAAGTGCACTTTATAGTGAAGAAATCTTTAATAATGCTTTGTAATACTTATTAAGTAGCTTACTAAATGTTAGCTACTACTGTCTCTTCATCACCAATGAAGGCAAGATATTCCTTTATATTTCTACCCCAGAAACACTTACATAGGGGAAAATAGTAGTAACAGAAAGAGGAGGAGGAGGAGAAGGGAAGAGGTGGGGGAGAAGCAGCAGCAGCAGCAGCTAACAAAATACAACATTACTCTTTAACTTTCTTATTTTATGGTCTCCCCTAGAAAAGGGGCCAATGCTTTTTCTTTCTTTAAAAAGGAAGTTCCATAGGCACAGAATAAAAAGGGTATAATTACATTCTTTTTCTCTGATTGCAAAAACAGTTAATACTAGTTTTTGAAGCTCCCTTAAGTGTCTCACTCAGTAAGAGAAAAAACAGGTTTAATATATTTAAGTAGTATTTGCAGGATTGTTGAAATGTTAAGATTGCTTAACCGGTTGCTTTAGAGTCCTGGTTGCTTGAGTTCCAGTTAAGAGAGATTCTATTATCTATGTACATAAAACAATGGTCAGCAAATAAACATTCTTTATTACTCTGGGGCTTTGGCCCCAAACCTAAATTTTCTACAAAACATAAGCAATCTTTTCTTAGGGTTAGGAGAGAAATTGAGATCTGTATCAAACATGAAAAGATAACTATAACTTAGTGGAGAAAAAGTCACAAAACAGTATCATGTATGAAAACTATAAGGCTGTATGTACATGCAAAAAAATATCTGGAAGGAATCTTTACCAATGATGAACAGTGGTCATTTCTATGAGGCCTTAATTTTCATTTTCTTTTTTCTGTTTTGTAGTTCTCAGCATTGTTTATATTGTTTGAATTATTTACAGCTACCGTGTATCATTTCTACAAAAATTAAAACAAAAAAATAAACCCAGAGAACACATTTTTCATTTATCTTACTTAGAAAGGGTTAAAAACTAATAATGCTGGTAAAGTTGCAGTGAAATAAAGAGCTGCACATTCTGCAGATGAAATGTACATTTAGTACAATCTTTTTGGAAAGCAATTTGGTAAAATATCCTGGTATATCAAAAGTGCTCATATTCCTAAACTAAAAATTCTACTCCTGAGAATCTATTATAAGGATAAAACTAAACTGAAGTAAAATGCTTTATGTAGGAAGGCAGTAAATACAAAAATAATTAAAATCTAGAGGTCTAATAATAAGCAAACAAGCACCAAAATTACAGTACAAATATTAATAAAGCAGTATTATAAGGAGAAAATGTTAGCTGGAAAAAAAAAACACACAAAAAAAACAGAATATAAACTTTGTTATCTCCACAAGATTTTGGGGGTAAAATGTACAAAGAATTAAGAAGGAAATATACCAAAATAAAAAGTAATTGTTGGAGAGGAGGGCAAGATGGCGACTGGAGAGGAGGTCCCTAAAGCCTCTTCCAGAAAACACAACTGAACGGCCACCCAGGAGCCAAGAAAGAGGACCCTGAGTGGCAAAATGGCACCTGAGAAATCCACGCATCGCAAGTAAACACCTGAAGGTTGGAGAGAAGGGGGTGAACGGGAGAGGGGGAAGGGAGCAGAGACAGAATGCAACAGGACCCGATAGCAGCTGACTATCTGGGAGCAGCACAGTGCACGGGTGCAGGAAGGCCAAGAGGTGACAAGAGGAAAAGCCCTAGCAAAGTGGCAGAACAGTGGGAGACCGTGGGGAAGCAGGGTTGGGGAGCTGGAATTCGGAGCAGCGAGCTGGCGACAGAGCTTGGGAGCCAGCCTCTGGAAGTTTTGAGTCATAGCAGGGCTGAGCAAGGACTCGCAACTGCAGAGACAACACCTTGGCTCTCAGCTACCTTGGGACCCACAACGTAGGCACGCGTGGCTCCTGCCCAGGGCTGCGGCTCCTGCTCCTGACTGCCGCACTGGCACGCACTGTTCCTGCATGGGGCTGCGGTTCTGTCCCAGTCTGCTGTGGAGGCGAGCTGGCTGCCTTCCTACCGTCGGGTCAGACCCACAGCTTCAGACTTGTGCACGTGCCTGCTGGCGCACCCCTGGGTCCTAAAAGCAGTGCAAGCCCGCAGACTCTGCCCCAATGTTTGGCCACAGAAGCAGGCCTGGGAAGAAAGGCGGATTTGATAGCATTTGCCCCAGCCAGCAGGAGCAGCCTCGGCTCGCATCACCCAGCTTCCCTAGCATAGGGCAGAAGGCAGAGCTGCCCCGGAGCGCCTTTTGTTGGCCTCTCCCCTTTCCTACAGCCTCCCCAACCAACTAACTACAGGAAGCGAAGGGACCATAATAGATGCGCACCGCCTCCAAACATAGCAGGAGACCAGAAATAAGAATTAAACAACCCCCACCTCCCAAAACTTGACCCCAGTGCCACCTCATGACTGCCTTACAGCAAGACACCACAAAACTACCAATCTGGGCTTCTGGGCAATACTATTTAACATAATGCCCTCATGTCAAAGAGGAAGAACCAGCAGACAGAATGAATTCCTTAAAAACTAAAACTCCACAAAAAGAACATGAATTTATCCAGAAGACAGCTTCTTAGACCTAGAAGTTTCTGAACTAAGTGACAGATAATTTAAAGTAGCCATTCTAAAGGCTCTGAGAGAAATGAAAACATACTGGCAGAACACCATGGCTGAGATGAATGACATAAAAAAGGAGATGAATGACATAAAAAAGGAACTCTGTGAACAAAAGGAACAATTTAACAAAGAAATTCAAAACATAAGGAAGATCAAGATGGAAATGCGAGAGATAAATAATACAATAAAAGAAGTGCGAAATGAAATAACTGCCATAGGAAACAGGGCCAACCAGATGAAGGAAAGAATTAGTGATAGCGAAGATCAGAACATGGAAACAGCTAAGAAAGAGGAACAGAGGGAATACAGAACCAAAAGGATTGAAAGAACTCTGCAAGAACTGACTCCATGAGACAAAACATCATCAGGATAATAGGAATAGAAGAAGGGGCAGAACATTCTATAGAGAGCATACTCAAACAAATAATAGATGAGAACTTTCCAAACCTATAGAAAGATCTAGAACCCCAAGTTCAAGAAGAAAACAGGTCCCCTAGATACCTGGACCCTGACAGATCTTCTCCAAGACACATGGTACTAAAGATGTCCAAAACTAAAGACAAAGAAACAATTTTCAAGGAAGCCAGGGAAAAAAGAATTATAACCTTTAGAGGAAAACTCATCAGGCTGGCATCAGATTACTCAGCAGAAACTCTGCAAGTCAGGAGGGAGTGGAATCCAATATTCAAAACTTTAAAAGAGAGAAACTTATAGCCAAGAATAAATTATCCAGCAAAATTATCTTTCAGATATGAAGGTGGAATAAAGACCTTCTAAGATACACAGAAGCTGAAGGCCAGCACTTCAAGAAATACTGAAGGAGGCTCTTTGACCTGAAACAAAACATTAGGAAAAATGGAACAAAGTTGGGGCAACAAGAAAGAAACAAAAATAAAACAAATGCAAACAAAGAAATAAGTAATGGCCACAGGAAATCCCCACATATCGATCATCATTCTAAATGTTAATGGACTGAACTCACCAATAAAAAGACACAGAGTAGCAGACTGGATTAGAAAACATAACGCATCCATATGCTGTCTCCAAGAAACACACCTCAGCCATAAGGACAAACACAGACTCAGAGTGAAAGGATGGGAAACAATACTCCAAGCAAATGGTAACCAGAGAAAAGCAGGAGTTGCCATACTGATATCTAATGAAATAAACTTCAGGTTAAAAAATATAGTAAAAGACAAAGATGGACATTACATTATGATAAAAGGCACAATACAACAACAAGAAGACTTGACACTAATTAATATATGTGCTCCCAACCAGGATGCACCAATATATAGAAAGAAACTACTAACAGATTTGAAAGGAGAAACTGATAAATACACAATCATTGTGGGAGACTTAAACACCCCACTAACAATCATGGACAGATGACCCAAACAGAAAATAAATAAGGAAATATCAGCTCTAAATGACACATTACAGCAATTGGACATAATTGACATTTACAGGTCACTTCATCCAGCAAAAAGAGACTACACCTTCTTTTCTAGTGCACATGGAACATTCTCAAGGATAGACCACAAAAGTAGCCTCAGCAAATTCAAGAAGATCGAAATCATACCAAGTGTATTCTCAGACTACAAAGCTTTGAAATTGGAGATCAACTGTAAAAGGAAAGCAGGAAAAAAACACATATACATGGAATTAAACAATAGCTTATTAAAAAGGACTGGATAAAAGAATAAAAGATGAGATTAAAAAATATATAGAAACTAATGACAATGAAAATACAACGTATCAGAATTATTGGGACACAGAGAAAGCAGCAGTAAGAGGGAAATTTATATCACTACAGGCCTATCTTAAGAAACAAGAAAAATCACAAGCAAACATCTTAACATCCCATCTTAAAGAACTAGAAAAAGAGCAGACAAAACCCAAAGTTAGCAGAAGGAAAG
Organism: Lyroderma lyra; assembly: GCA_004026885.1. NCBI lineage: Eukaryota > Metazoa > Chordata > Mammalia > Chiroptera > Megadermatidae > Lyroderma > Lyroderma lyra. Next base: position 276,136 of record PVJL010000168.1, on the reverse strand, counting down.
AAATAATAAAAATTAAAGCAGAGCTAAACCAATTAGAGAACAGAAGGACAATAGAAAAAAATTAATATTACGAAGAGCTGGTTCTTTGAGAAAGTCAACAAAATTGACAAACCCCTGGCTAGACTAATTAAAGGATGAAAGGAAAGGACACAAACATCCAAAATTAGAAATGAAAAGGGAGAAATTACCACTGATACCACAGAAATACAAAGGATTATGAGAAAATATTATGAAGGATTTTATGTTACTAAATTTAACAATCTAGAAGAAATGGACAAGTTTCTAGAAATTTATAGCCTACCTAGACTGAACCAAGAAGAACTGGATAATCTAAATAGACCAATCAATAGCAAAGAGACTGAAATGACTATCCATAATCTCCCTAAAGGCAAAAGCTCGGGACCAGATGGTTTCACCAACAAGTTCTACCAAGCATTCAAAGAGGAATTAACATTTATCCTCCTCAGACTTCCAAAAAATTGAAGAGGAAGCAATACTTCCTAACTCATTCTATGAGGACAACATTACCCTAATACCTAAAGCCTGGCAAAGACAACACAAAAAAAGAAAACTATAGACCAATATCTCTGATGAACACAGATGCAAAAATCCTAAACAAAATATTAGCAAATAGAATACAACAATGCATCAAAAAGATCATAAATCATGATCAAGTGGGATTCATCCCAGGAGTACAAGGATGGTTCAACATTCGAAAATCAATCAATGTGATACACCACATAAACAAAATAAAAGATAAAGACCATATGGTCATATCAATTGATGCAGAAAAAGTTTTCGACAAGATACAACATCCGTTTATGATCAAAACATTAAATAAAATAGGTATGGAAGGAAAGTATCTCAACATAATAAAGGCCATATATGACAAGCCCTCGGCTAACATCATACTGAATGGGGAAAAGCTGAAGCCTATTCCCCTAAAATCAGGAAGAAGACAGGGATGCCCCCTGTCACCACTGCTATTTAATATAGTACTGGAAGTTCTAGCCACAGCAATCAGGCAAGAGAAAGGAATCAAAGGTATCCAAATTGGGAAGGAAGAGTTCAAATTGTCAGTATTTGCGGATGACATGATCCTTTATATAAAAAATTCCAAAGATTCCACCAGAAAACTATTAGAAACAATAAATGAATATGGTAAATTCACAGGATACAAAATCAATGTACAAAAATCAACAGCATTCCTATATACAAACAAGGAATCCTGAGAAAAAGAAATGAGGGAGTCAATTCCTTTTGCTATCACAACAAAAAGAATGAAATATCTGGGAATTAACAAAGAATGTGACAGACTTATACACAGAGAACTATAAGACACTTTTGAAAGAAATTGAAACAGACTTTCAGAGGTGGAAAAATATCCCCTGTTCATAGATAGGAAGACTTAACATTGTTAAAATGGCCATTCTGCCTAAAGCAATCTACGGATTTAATGCAATACCCATTAAAATCCTACAATCATACTTTCGTGAAATAGATAAAAGAATTCTCAGATTTATATGGAACCATAAAAGACCTCGAATTGCCAAAGCAATACTACATAAAAAGAATAAGGCTGGTGGCATTACATTCCCTGACTTCAATTTATATTACAAAGCATCAATAGTCAAAACAGCTTTGTACTGGCAGAAGAACAGAAATAGAGACCAATGGAATAGAACTGAAAACCCAGAAATAAACCCACAAATTTATGGACAAATAATTTTTGATAAAGGAGCAAAAAACAATGGGGAAAAGACAGCCTCTTTAGTAGGTGGTGCTGGGAAAACTGGAAAAACATATGCAAAAGAATGAACCTGAGCTGTGAACTCTCTCCACATACAAAAATTAACTCAAAATGGATTAGACCTTCATATCAGACCTGCAACAATAAACTGTATAGAAGAAAACATTGGTACTAAACTTATAGACCTAGGACTCAAGGAAGACTTCATGAACCTGTCCTCAAAGGCAAGGGAAGTAAAAGCAAAAATAAATGAATGGGACTATATCAAACTAAAAAGCTTCTGCACAGCAAAAGAAACCATTAACAAAGCAAAGAGACAGCCAACTGAGTGGGAGAAAATATCTGCAAATAATGCATCAGATAAGGGTCTAATATCTAAAATATATAAAGAACAGTAAGACTTAACAACAAAAAAAACCAACCCAATTAAAAAGTGGGCAGAAGAACTAAACAGACACTTCTCCCACGAAGAAATACAAATGGCCAGCAGACATATGAAAAAATGCTCATCCTCATTAGCTATCAGGGAAATGCAAATCAAAACCACAATGAGATACCACCTCACACCTGTGAGAATGGCTATTATCAACGAAACAAAGAATAACAAGTGCTGGAGAGGCTGTGGAGAAAAAGGGACTCTGGTACACTGCTGGTGGGAGTGCAAATTGGTACAACCACTGTGGAAGGCATTGTGGAGGTTCCTCAGAAAATTGGGAATGGAGGGGAGTTCCTTGGTGGTGTAGTCGCTTAAGGCTTAGGTGCTGGCGCTGTCAACGCCGCGGCCTGGGTTCAATTTCCAGCCAGAGAAATACCCACATACTACAAAAAACAAAACAAAACAAAACAAAAAAAGAAAATTGAGAATGGAGTTATCATATGATCCAGCAATCCCCCTTCTGGGGAGCTACCCAAAAAACTTGAGAACCTTTGTCCGCAAAGACTTATGTACCCCAATGTTTATTGCAGTGCTGTGCACAGTGGCCAAAACATGGAAACAACCAAAGTGCCCTGCGATAACTGACTGGATAAAGAAGCTGTGGTACATACACATAATGGAATATTACTCAGCTATAAGAAAAGATGAAATACTGCCATTTGCAACAAAATGGATGGACCTGGAGATCATCATGCTTAGTGAAATAAACCAACTGAAAATACAATGACTTCACTCATATGCCGAATATAAAACTGAAAGCAACAAAGAAAAAACAAATGAACAAACAAACAAATAACCCATGGACACAATCAATAGTTTAATGTTTATTTGGGGATGAGTGGGTTAGGGAGGGGAGAAAGGGGAGGAGGTGGGAGAGGAAGGGGGTAAGCTAAATATAAGGTGATGGAAAGAAATGTCACATTAGATGGTGAACTTATACAAGTTGACAATGCACTGTAGAATTGTATGCCTGAAACCTATGTAATCCTTGCTAACAGATGTCACCCCAATAAGTCTAACAATAAAAATGAATTTAAAAAAACTGCTTTAAAAAAATTGTCTTCATTATAAATTGAAGATAGTTTTGTAATTTTTCCTTATAATGAGCAAATATTACTTTTAAAAACTAGAGTGGGGAGGGCAATAAAATCTAATCAATAAAACTATTTACAGGAATAGTTTTAAAAGATTTAAGAATTTTTAGTGCTGGGCCTATAAAAAAAACTTAAGAATTTTTAGATCCAACTGTATAAGAAAAAAAATTTTAAGGGGGTTGATTGATTTTATTTTTAGTATTCCTTCAACTATGCTTTCATGAGGAAAAGCTGAAATTAACTGGAAGGGGTTATTACAAAAAAACAGGTTGTTCTTGGATTAATGTTACCACTCAATGATCAACGTTCTCATAACCTATTCAATTTCATTTTTATGCAAAATGGAAATAATACCTACCCTGAAAGGCTTCCAGGAAGATTTAAATGATAACAGTGCCTAATTACTACTCCTCTATCACTCTACTGAGAAGAGCATGGAATAAGGAAATGAACAGTAATATGATGAGCTTTCCTCCCAAAGATCGTATCTTGTCTATAAAGTACATGTATTTTTTCTGTGACTGAAAAATGACAGAATTGCTTTCAGCTAGGATAATATTTTAACCTCCAGGAAATCATTTACTTTGCCACCTATTCTTAATATTTCTAACCCAGTACTGTCTTTCATCATTCAATTCCCAGCAAGCCTAGAGTATTTATTTACTAGGCAATAAAGACAACATAACCAAAATCTCTTTTAGGGTATTACCTAAAAGATTTATCTGATGAAAAGGAGTCTTATGTTAATTTAAAAAATTTTTTCTATCAGAAATGTCCAATATACTCCGTAATTAAAATGAGAAGTTGCCACTGCTGTTAAAATGTGTAAGCCATGCCACTTCCCATTTACTTTTCCATATCAAATACAGAAAAAGCGGAATCCCATCTGTCCCAGTTAACTATCAGAAATCTACCCTCCTGATTAAATAAAAATTCAAATACAATATTGAAACATTGTAAAAATGACTTTTGTAGCATACATCTCATTTTAGTATTTTCTATAGCAACATGGAACAGTTACTCAACTCCAGTTAACTAACTTATTTCCTTTATCTTTCCTATCTAAAGAAATTTTTTGCAAGCAAATTACAGACTAATAAGGGATAGAGAAATAAAATGAAAATCCAGTAATATTCACCAAAATTAATTGTTAGTAGCAAGTATGTAGTAAGCATTATAAAAATTTGCAAATGTGGCAACACTATACAAAATTATAGCATATACTTTCAGAACATTATGTTTATTTACTGACAATCCCACCCTATCCATTAAGCTCAAGTAAATTAATTTGAAATGGAACAAGAGTGGCCAATTCATAGTAACCTAGAGTGGAAAGGCAATCAGTTTTCTCAAGACATTTAGTTTGGGAAATACCAAGAGATTAGGACAGTTAGCAGCAGGAGTTGAAGCTGCAAAGAAGTCAAAGGTATGAAAAGATCATGACAAACCAAGGAAGAAGAAGCTAAGAGCAGGATGGGAGAACAGAAGTTATGAATAAACAGGAACTATGAAAGAGAGGAAGAATGTAATGAATCTAAGGTGAGGGCAGGTGATAGGAGAAAACTGAGTTGTGTTAATAAGCACTCAGAGTTAGGTATATAGTTTGGGCTTTCTTTGCACATAGGACTTTCTAAATTTTCTTGGTTCTGGCAATATTTCCATTTTTCAAGGTAACATGGGTTAGCCTGTACTTCCTGTAATCTAAAAGGTTTACTTAATATGAATAGACTTATGACATCAGTTATCTGTGGGAACTTTTCAAATTTTCAATATTTATCTCATCTAAAAAGGCAACTTTAGTAGATACTGCAAATCTGTTTTCCAAAGTGCTTGCATCAAATTCACATCTGTTGCTCCACATCCTCACCAACACGTGCAATTAAATTTTTTTTATGCTTAGAGCCACTCTGTCAGGTGGATGGTGATATCTTACTGTGGTTTAGATTTGCATTTCCATGATGACTAATGGCATAGAATAGCTTTGCAAATGTTTCTCTTTTAGATGCCCTCTTTTATTAAGTGCCTTTTGGCTTTTTTTTTTTTTTTTTTTTTTTTTTTTTTTTTTTTTTTTTTTTTTTTTTTTTTTTTTTTTTTGGTTGTTAATTGTATAAACTTTTCTTATTGATTTGTAGGATTCTCCCAGTCTTTTTGGCATAAAGTGTTGTCAAGATTATCTCCTCAACTGGCTACATAGTTAGTATTATTACATATCTAAGTATCTTCTTTCTCCACTATTCATGTAGAATCCTCTGAGTCTTCTTTTACCATCTTGGTAAAAGAAACACACTTCCTCCAGATAAAAGAACCTGGCTGAAAACTATAAATTACTGCCATCTACTCATTCTTTTCAAGATGATATACTTTTTATGAAGTATTTAGGCAACCATGGAAACACGAAGTGCAGACGTTGGCGCAGGTGAATTCAGTTTTCAAAAACTGCAGGCAACAAAAACTAACAAAGTTATTTTAAAAGTCTTTGAAAGCTGAATTCTTTTTATTCCAGCACACTAAGAATATTAAAGAGGGGTTGGTTGGTCCCTTGGCCTTCTTCCTTGATTTCATCAACTTCAAAACGGCTGGTAGTGTGACATTACCTATATTTAGACGTTTAAAAAAATTATTAACCATGTACGAATTACCGCAAGCAATTTATCAGTTAACTCCCACTATTAGGAACTAACCAAATTCCTGATCTTAACAGGAGAAATGTGCAGAGATGTAATGAAGTTTCTTTGCTGGTTAGTGAAGTTCAGTTGTGATTCTATGTATTTGGATTTTTCTACAACTTATCTGAAAAAACAGCAGAGTCCTGATGACCCCAGCAGCTACTTGATTTGTGCTTCCCTAAAAATTTAAAACTCTTGAAGGTAAAGGAGAAGTAAAATTTTATTGCATCTTCTTCTCTCCATCAATGTGGTATGATTCAAATAGGTAAGTGGAGAATTGGTTCTAATCCAATGATTCCGTAAAATTAACTTCCATAAAGTATACACTAAAAATAGTAGTTTAAAAAGTTATATTTGTATACTTAAGCCTTTACCAATTAAGACAAATTCAAAATGCAAAGCTGTTTATATAATAATAATTTATAAAGCAGACAAGTATAGAAAGAACTTCTAGCACCTGTTAAAATTCTTTTCCAATATTATAGTGGATTAAAAATGGCAGAGCTAATATGACTTTTACATGAGCTTGATATTTAAAAATACTAGGAAGTAACAGGTCTATTTCACCACCTAGTTATTAACACAAAAGAAATTAAGGTGTCAAATAAGCAGAAACTGCTTCTCAGTTACAGAAAAACATCAAAATCAAGCTGACCCTGAGGTAGCACAGGAAAAAAAATTTCTCTATGGCAATTAGCAATACAGGCACTCCTCATTTAACCAGAGAGTTCTGCTACTACAACTAGATCGTTAAGCAAACTGGTCCTGGTCAGTTAAGTGAGGACCTTAAAGGTGGATGTTTTGTCGTGTGTTGTGGCATCACAGGGTATGTATTTTTCAACAGATATCTCGCACTACCACACTTACAAACAAAGTATGTAGTCTTGCATGATTCCAAATGCTTCGTGTAGTGAATATTAACCAACTGCAGGAAAGAGACAAAGACTAAGAAAGGGGATTCCCTTCGCTGGAGAACTGGTCATAAGTCTGAGTGGTCATTAAATAAGTAGGTTGGTAAGTGAGAAGTGGCTGTACAATTTTTAAAACATCTTTAAGATTAGTGTTGGGTATCATTTAGGTGGCTCAAACAAGAGAATCTATTGGTAAAATTTTTTTTCACATCCCAATTCAAGTAAAATGTGTAAGTTCCTTTCAAAAATTGTTTCCTATATAATTTCCTCAGAAAGTAACCCCTAAACTTCTCAGTTAAGAATAAACCTTTCTTCTAAAAGTGCTGAATGGAGCATCACATATGAATTAATGGGCCTTCACAAAGATAAGAACAAATTCATAAACAGTCAATTATAAAACAACTGCCCATAAAGTGTAGCATAGGGAATACAGTCAATAATATTGTAATAACTATGTGTGGTACTAGACTTATCAGGGGGATCATTTTGTAAGTTATATAAATGTCTAACCACTGTGCTGTACACCTAAAACTAAAATAATATTGAGTATCAACTGCATAATTAAAATTTTTTTAATTAAAAAAATTAAAAACCAACAATTGTCTGGACATTCCCACTACAGATAAATCAACATCTGTAAAAATTATCATATGGATTCTTCTTCTCTAATTGTGCATTTTCCTATGGCTCTTCATGTCCTGGATAATTTCCAAAATGTGGGGGTGGCCCATGACCACCAAAATGTCAGGATCTAATAGGCTGTTCCTTTATGAACATAAAGGAATATCATAATTACCACAAACTCTGAGCCAAAAACTTAAGTTTTGCAACATAATTCTTAAGCCTTCTAATGCCAAGAGAGCCTTACTGCTAGTTTTGTTTTGTTTTGTTTTTGAAGGGTATGGTGGGGAAGTAAATGTCTTTCATAGTTAATAAGAAACCATTTTAGTCAAAATCACATGTTGGAATTATAGAAGATTCTAGGAAAAATCCTATGATTCTCTTAAATAACAGCATCAACTGATGCTTTACATTTCCTCAATAAATTATTAGTTTAATAATTAAAAATTTAAAAATTAAAAAACTCTGCTGTGAGAATATACTCACAGAGGCCCTTTGATAATAATACACAGACACAACTACACTAGAAAAATTAGTTTAATCCAAATAAAAAACAACCATCTTAACTTTACATTCATACAGTTTTTAGTTTGTAAATAATTTTCACAAATATGATCTCATTTGAACTCAAGACAATATGGAAGATGGTCAAGAGATTTAAAAATAAACAAAACCCTGTCTTTAAAAAATCATTTATTTAGTTTGTCTTAAGTCCTAAGGAGAAATGCAGAACATGCATGTATTCCACACAATAAAGCCAATACATTATTTCAAAATAAAATTACTGGTCTGGTATACATATGTCCCTTCCTATATTTTAAAATAAAATAAGACTCTTTGAATTTAAGAATGACCTCAGGAATATCTTTCCTCCACAAGGGCCACTATTTAAGGTCACAATGAATTACATGATTTCTAATATATTGAGAAAATTTAAATCATAGAATCACCTTTTTAAAACTTTTCTTGTAGTGAGCAAATTATTCTGGAATGAATACAAAGGAGGACAAAACAACAGAGCTAGGCAGAGGCTATAGACCTCTACACTGTATTTCTGTCAGTAATTATTCTGACACCAACTATGAAGATTAAAATAAAAAAAATTTAAAAATCACAATTCCCCCCATAAAATCTGTTTTACAATATTGTAAATTATTTCAACTGGACAATATATGTGTCCAATGCTTTGCTTATTCCTACAAAGAAATTGTATATCTGGGCCTAAAATACGAGGGCTGTTCAGAAAGTACCCAGCCATGTAATATGAAAAAGAGGCATTTATGGCTGGATTTTTTTCTGGACAGACGTCATAAACACCATAGGTATGAAGAACATATAAAAAATATGAGAATATTGTGATTCAAGAAGCCCATGATTTAAGTCAACAAAATGTATTTCACATAAATACATACTTATGTGGTGGCAGAAGTGCTTGCTGGCCAAAAGCTCTGGTTCTCAGGTCAGATACACCTGGGTTTGAATGCTGGCTCTTTCACTAAGGACTTTGACCTTGGACTTAACCCCTCTCTGTCTCATTTCTTAATTGGTAAAAATACGATAATAATGTTAAACTCATCAGATTGTGAGAGTCAAATGAAATAATGTATATAGTGTTTATTACCATTATCTGGCACACATTAATACTTAAAAATGTTAGCTATCATTACCACCATCATCACCACATTATCACTGTTGAAGAGGTCCTGTTAAGATAGAACTCCTTGTGTTGTGTGTGTGTGTGTGTGTGTGTGTGTGTGTGTGTGTAAGAGAGGAAGGGAGGGAGGGAGGGAGAAAAGACTGATAGAAAGAGGTTATTACAACAAGCATAATGGCCTCCTGAGAAGGAAAGAAAAGAAACCTCAAACTTCTTCAGATATTGAAAATTACTAAAACCTGTCAGAGAAGCCCTAACAAAGACCCAATACCAAGAAAAAGCAATGAAAATCCATCTGATGATATCAGTAGAGCAAAAGTGGTCCTTTCTATTCAACATAAGGACAGGGTGCAATGAGGAAATAACTGAAATGAATGAGTTGGAATGATGTTAATCCAGGTCAGCTTTGAAGTACAAACACTCTTGGCTTATCATGACTGAGTATTCTTCTTGTTTTTGTTGTTGTTATTGTTGGGGGGGGGGGGCACACACACATACATACTGCATACTGTCATCTTTCCTCCTTTAAGTAATTTAACACTGTCACACAGATACTACAGCAGTAGTGCCAGGATTCAATCTCATTATTTGTCAGATGCCACAATCTAGTGCTCAAACACTAACCAATACAATAAAATAATCTTTTTGACAATCCATAGGCAGAAAGATGAATTCATATTTGTCTTGCATATGCATGATAACAGAACTCAAATGATACACGCCAACCTGAAGGAGGTGAGCTCATAGGAATTATTTTCAGAGTCTACCAATGGTAACATAGAAAGCAGAACCAACACAAAATAGAATCCATGAACTAAAAGGTAGTATAGTCTCAGACAAGTTAATTTTCATCTAAACCTGTTTCTTCTTCTGTAAAACAATACTACCACCCTTACCTCTCAGGATAGTAGGGAGAAAATAAAGTACATAAACACATAATACGATAAATAGTACTACTTGGTGATCCTCAATATTATAATAGAGCTCCTATCATCATTATCATCATGCCTTAACAATTTGATACTAATTTTCAACAGCAATATAACAATCCATGCTTAAATAGTAAAATTACTAAATTCTGGTTCCACATTCAATATTTTTTAGTGATACTGAAGAATGAATCAGAAAACATCTCCTTGCTACCTACCTCCGTGGTTCCTGGTCTACTGGAAAAAAAGAAACTTAGCTGATTATATTTGATGATAGCATTTAAATTTTCTCCTTTCTATATGTTAATTTATTTTTATATGCAATTTAAATTTTCACTAATATGTTGTTTAATTGGTACATCGCATATTTCACATTAAAATTAAATAATTAACAGTAATTCCTCTTTCCTTATCTATGAATAAACATTCTCCAGAAATCAGAAAGGAAAAATTTACAATATATCCGGAACCATGGTTTTGAATCTTTTTTTCTAAGAACTTAAATTCAGCAAAAATCTGTTATCTCAGCTTAAGTCATACTGCTCTGAAAGAGACTCAAAGATAGTAGTATCTAGCCATTGTTAAAAGATGCAAAGAAGTCAATGACATGGAAAAAAATACATCCTTCATGCATCCTTCTTCACTCAAAAAATAAAATAAAATAAAATGAGAACATGCAAAGAATTCTGGTTCAGTCTTACTAAGAAAATCAAGCAAAATAAAATGTTTAATTAAACAGAAAACAAGAGGACTGTAATCTATATCAACAGATTAAACCTTTAAAAGCCATCTCAGTTAAAAATATAGAAATTAGTTCCACTTAATAACATCTTTAATCATTAGTAAGAGGCTGGCCCTGATTAAATTCACAAACTAGGTCATTCTCCTTATGCTCACATTTTGCAAGTCTAACTGAATGTAGAACTCTTCATCCAGAAAAAAACAACATGGTATAATTTAGTTAATTTAGTCTAACTCCAAAACCTGTTCTATTTCCACTATGTCATAAATGGGAAGACAGCCCTCTGGTAACCTTACATATATTATCTCATGTATTCTTTACACACACTAAGATGTGAATTATCATACCCAGGGTCATATATGTTATATATGGCAGGTTAGCCTGGCTTCAAAGCATTGAGATCTTGGAATTCTAGTTCATCTCTCTGTTAAATAATAGAAAAGTGTTTTTGTTTTTATATTTTTAGACTCTTCTAAAGTAACAATACCAAGATAACTAAGATCAACAAAATTTTTTTAAACAAATATAGTACTAAAGTTAAAACAGGTAGGGGGTCCCTGGTGGTGTCGTGGCTAGGCTCCGGCACTCGCACCGCCACGGCCTGGGCTCGATCCCCACTCAGGGAACCAACCAACCAAAACAATGAAAGAAACAAAAAAACAAACAAAAAAACCAGGTAGAAAAAGATGGGCCTCACAGCCAGTTTTCTTCAGAATCAATAATCAGGCAATACAAGCTAACACATGATCAATTTCAAGAATACGCCTGTGATATCACAGGCCAGACTGGTTTTTCTTGGGGGGTGGGGCGGGGTGTACGTGTGTTTTGTGCCTGCTAAAACCAAAACAGGTGTTTCAACTATAACTCTGTGAAACCCAAAAGGACAAGTACAGACAAGTATGGGAACAAGTGCAAAGTTCCCTTAAGTCGAACTTAGGAGTGGCATGTGAATTTATTACTTCCCCTGTTCCTTGTTTTACCATGATAAACTCAATTAGCTAATAGTGCAGATTTATTAATATCACATATCTCTTTAGTCTACTTATCACTTATTCACAGAAGTCAAAGACTAGCTTTAAATTAAAAGAATGTGGCTTATGTATTTATATACATAAGGCTTTTTAAAAGATTTAGTATTAGATAGCTTCATATCCACAAAAAAATGATTTACAAATGTTAATAATAAGAATTTACCCAAATGGTTACAGATGACTACAAAAATTAACACTGAAACTTTTAAATATTAGGGTTTCCCAATTTAAGCTTATTTCAAAAAGTCTTTCATCCAGATTGTAAATGACATTATGAAGTAAATCCTGAATATGAAAATTAAGATTTGTTTTATTAAAAAGGGGCATATTTTGCTTTAACAATGAAAAATATTTGTTATAGCAAATTCCCTTAGTACAACTCAAGTGTTAGAAATAAAATTATTTCAAAAATTTACTTCTGTACTGCTTTACTCTTTACCACTCAAATAATGTTAAACTCTTCATTAACACACATATATCTCAAGATTTTTCTTAATGGAGTTACCACCAGTGTCTTGCCTAGTCCTCTATAAATAGGTAACTACTGGAGACACTACCTTGTGCTGTTCGATGGCATCTATCCAATGTTGTCTGTGATCTGGATCCTGTGCTCGAAGATACCAAACGCTATCATTTACACTAATATCAAATCGACATTCATCAAAATCATGAGGCTGTGGAGAAAAAAAGTAGAAAATGAAAAGCAAAACTAATTATATTCTTAGAAGTGTCACACTCTATAGCAAACATGAATATATCCATTTTGGCTAAGGAAGACTCTTGTTAATCTTTCATTTTTATACTCCATTTTTCTGAAGATGTCTCAGATAAAAAGCACAACAAGGGCATAATTAACAAAAACTAAGTTTCATTCACTATTCCTACAAATGAATTGACACATAACTACAAGGATTATTTCTAAAAAAGAGGAAGTATTTTTCATTAAATGGTTTTGGTTAGTTTACCTAGTGCAAACACTACTGAAAGCACAATAAAAGGACTTCTTTCTCTTGCCTCCATTATTCAAAAGTAAGTTCTCACCATGAAGTTTTATTTCATTAAATTTTTATAAACAAGAGATTTTTATATTCCACCACAAATAACATTAACATTTCCTGCCAACTATCTCAAATTAACTTCTAGGTTTGATAGTAACAGCCAGGAGAGCTTCCAACGAAAAGCAAACATAAAGTGAACAATTCATCAGACCTATGTTAGGTAGAGGAAACTGCCTGCATCAAAATGCAAATATTTAGTGAAAATGTCAACTACCTGATTCAGTGTTTTACATTCTTCTTAAGAATATATAAAATGAATGTTTTATATCCTTGATTTTTGCCCAATAAATGAATTAAAATCTAACCAGATCATATCACACATGCCACCTCTTTCCTCGTCCATCAGAGAGAGTACAGATAGTCAATCACTTTTCTCTCCTGTGAACAATCTTGGTTTTAGAGAGGAGAGAATCCTCTCTGGTCGATATAACAATAAATATACTTGCTGAAGAAAATCTACATATCATATTTTCAGGGTTTATTGTTCATTCTTTCCCCCCTTTAACAGCATCAATCTTTTATCTCCTTATCAGTTTATTTAGCAAAAAACAGTGTATTACTTTTCATATTATTAACTCCACAATTTTCTTTAGCCTATGAAACAATTTCTTTTTTAAGATTAATACAACAAATGATGGTTCTGACTGGCTAAAGTATACAAGTTAAACATTTTCTGAATCACTACGTGTCGGACATCAGTTAGGACTATGGTAGGAGGTAGAGTGTGTTAGAACAAAGCAAAAGGAAAAAAAACAATACCTGCTTCAGTAATTATGAACACAGAAATACATAAAATATAATATTTAATACTCATAAAATAATAACTATACATTTAACTGAATGACAAATATTAAAAATTCTTAAGAATGCAGTTGAGTCATTAAGAAAAGAGGAAGAGAAGCATGTATTCATCTGAAGAATCAAGTAAATAATTTAACTCATCAGTCTATTGTTCTAAGGAGCCTGGAGATTTTTAAGCCTTTATTTCATAATTTTTCTCATTATGTTTCTAGCTATTCCTGAAAGTGTTTTAAATTTTATATTGTGTTCAGTATCCTCATTAAAGCTTTAGAAAATAAAAGGAAGTTAATAATATGTATAGCTCAAATTTTACTAGTTTCTCCAGCAAACATTTTTGCCAGCTTTGACATCTTCAGAATTTCCTCATGATTTTCCAGAGCCCAATGCCACATTTAAAATATTCCTGAAAACAGGAACCTGCCCACTAAGCTTCCTTTGGATTTCTATGACTTAATAATGTCTGAAATCAACAAAAGAAAAATTTGCCAAATTACTAAATCTTTCAAATATATAAATTATCTCTTCTCACTACATTTCAAAGTTTGGAAATGTGGAGAATGTTAAAAGTTTAACTGATAGTTAAATACATAGCAATAAAATGATACTCTGGAAAGCTGAGAATTTGAAAATGTCATTTGTCACACATCTATATGAGATGAAATACCTCAATACCTATTCAGAGAGATGGAGTTGGCAAAAAAAGGGCACCCAACATAGCCATTTCAGCCATCAAAAATCTGAGAGGCAGGTGGCCAGGTGATACAGAATCTATAAACAACACAGAATCCTTGAGTTCCAAAAAGTAAAAATAGAAGCAACATCTACAGGGTAATACAAATGACAGACCTGTTAAGAGGATGTGTTTAAGAGAATAAATTGGTATCTAGATAATAAAGCTCATGCCATGTCTCAACACACACACACACACACGTAATAGACTGCTTCATTCAAACATAAATGATCCTGCCTTTATTTTGAATTTTGATATTTTGTTCATTATAGACATTTTGTCCATTATGCACATTACAAAATTAAGTTAAAATATCATTTATCTTGATTAATGAAATTTTTAATACTCCCCTAAGTTTTATGACTGAGAGTAGTTCCACTCTGTTCTTATCCTAGTCCTATACCCTGACAGACTATTAGAAAGAAATAGACATGGAATAAAAGCCAAAAATTACATGAAAAACTTCAAGAGGTGGTAGATGTGTTAGACAACATGACCTAACTTCAGGGGGGAAAAAGACTAAAATTTAAAGAAGAGATAAAGTAACAGGTGTTGTTGTCCAATTTATTGGGGTGACCTTGGTTAGTAAAAATTACATAGGTTGCACGTGTAGAGTTCTACAATACATCATCTATGTGTTGGGTTACGTGTTTATCACCCAGAGTCAGTTTTCTTTCCATCACTAAATATTTGAGACCCTGACCCTGTCTCTTCTCCCACATACATCAGATAACCACTAGCCATTAAACTATTGTGTCCATGAGCTTTGTCTCTGTTGCTTTCAGCTTTGTGTTCCACATATGACTGAAATCATGTGGTTCTTGGTTTTTTTCTGTCTGGCATATGTGGCTTTGTGTAATGGTCTCAAGGTCCATATGTGTTGTCATAAATGGCCCTATTTCTTCCTTTCTTATGGGTGAATAATATTCCATTGTATATCTGTACCAGTGCCTCTTTATCTAGTTGTCTATCAAAGGTCACTTTGGTTGTTTCCATGACTTGGCCACCGTGAACAGGGCTGCAATGAACATTGGGGTACATATATTTTTGTGGATTAAAGGTTTCAAATTTGGGGGGTAGATACCCAGAAGTGGAATTGCCAGGTCATATGGTTAACTCCATTCTTAAGTTTTTTGAGGAACCTCCATACTGTCCTCCTTAGTGATTGTACCAGTTTATATTTCCATCAGTAGTATATGAGGGTACCTTTTTCTCCACAACCTCTCCAGCACTTGTTGGTCATTGTCTTGTTGATAACAGTCATTCTAACAGGTGGGAGGTGGTATCTCATTGTGGTTTTGGTTTGTATTTCCCTAATAGCTAGTGAAGGTGAGCATTTTTTCATATATCTGCTGGCCATTTGGATGTCTTCCTGGGAGAAGTGTCTGCTCAGGTCCTCTGACCATTTTCTAATTGGATTGTTTGTTTTTTCTTGTTGTTGAGTCGTACAAGTTCTTTATATATTTTAGATATTAGCCCCTTATCAGAGGCATAGTTTGCAAATATTTTCTCCCATTCGGTTGACTGTATCTCTGCTTTCTTGATGGTTTCCTTTGCTGTGCAGACGCTTTTTAGTCAGATATAGTCCCATTCATTTATTTTTGCTTTTACTTCTCTTGCCTTTGAGGTCAGGTTTATGAAGTCCTCCCTAAACAAACCCAAGGCCTATAATTTTAATACCAATGTCTCCTTGTATACAGTTTATTGTTTTGGGTCTTATGTGGAGGTCTTTAATCCACTCCGAGTTAAGTTTGGTATACAGTAACAGTTCACAGTCCAGATTCATTCCTTTCCAGGTGGTTTTGCAATTTTCCCAGCACCATTTACTGAAGAGGATTTCTTTTCCCTATTGTGTATCTTTTTGTTCATTCATCAAAAATTACCTGTCCATATATTTGTAGGTTTATTTCTGGGTTTTTTATTCTGTTCCATTGGTGTGTGCGTCTTTTTCTGCCAATACCAATCTGTCTTGATTATTGATGATTTTTGGTCAAGACTGAATTCGGGGAGAGTGATACCTCCAGATTTATTCTTTTTATGGAAGACTGCTTTGGTGATTTGGGATCTTTTGTGGTTCCATATGAATCTGATGATTCTTCTATTTATTTCTTGAAAGAATGTCTGTGGGATTTTGATGGGAATTGTGTTAAATCTGTATACTGCTTTGGGTAACATGAACATTTTAACCATGTTGATTCTTTCAATCCATGAACACAGGATATCTTTCCATTTCTTTGTGTCCTCTTCAATAAAAGAAAGATTTTAAACCACATCACAAGGAGCAATAAAGTAAAGAAGGCTAAAAAAGGCATGGTAAACAGACTTGAAAATATACAAAGTGAGAGAAATATAACAATGAGTCAACAAAGGAGATTAAACAAATGCTTTAATAGGTAATTTTGAACAATAAGAATATAGTAAATGTAATGGGCAAAATACTTAATGATAGTATCTTTTAATAAAATATTCAACTTACAGATCAGAAAAACATACTATACCCAAGTAAAATAGACACAGAAAGAATAATACAAAGACTTATTCTGTGAAGTTAATTTAAGAATAAAGAAAATGCTATGGAACAATGTTTCTCAAGCTTTTTGCATCACAGTCCTCCCCCTGAGAAAAAAATAATTTCTACTTAGTGAGAGAAATTAAATATTAAGGAGTATGATTATGCCCAGTAGATTTTTGTTGGAGGGTGATAAAGTACTATAATATTTAAGAATATTTCATTCTCCCAAGAACCAAGTATTACTTGCACTGAGAGAATGCATGCTATAGAAAAAAGTCAACTACAGAAAGGGAAATATAAAGAAAAAAATTTATAGTTGGGCCTCATTATTTATGTCAACATTCATTGTCAATGACAAAAAAGTGTCAAAAGGTAAAATGACACATTACTGTCATAGTCTGTCTTGGGGCAGCTATAACAAAACCACAGGCTGACTTAATAGTTTAAATAACAGAGGTTTCTCACAGTTCTGGAGGCTGGTAGTCCAAAATCAGAGTGTCAGCATGGTGAGGTGCCTGGTGAGGGCTGTCCTCCTTGTTTGCATTTGGCTGCCTTCTAATTGTGTCCTCATGGGCACTGATTACATCATGGGGACTCCACTCTCATGACCTCATTTAAACCCAAATGCCTCCCAAAGCTCTACCTCCAAATTCCATCACAATAAGAATTAGGGCTTAAACATATAAATTTTGGGAGGACACAAACATGCAGTCCATAGCATCCACTATCTATCAAAATAACCTTACAGGAACAAAAGAGGCATGAATCTATATTAGTGTACAATTCAACAAAGTTTTCCTTTTCCCCTAATAGGGGCATGCATAATACGCTTCCTTAGAGGCAAAAGTGATGCATTGCAGTGCCACCATTATGAAGTATGAACATCACATTCAAAAGTCAGGGGGGAAAATATTTCCCATCCTGTAAACAAACAAAAATATCTAGAGTTGCCGCATCTAGTTCTAAGTTCCCCAAATAAAGAAAGCCTCAAGCCATTCCTGTAACTTACTGTTTCCCTAAAAACTTAACTCTTAACTTCTGCAAAGGTGGTATCTGAAGACATGTGATGATGACCTTAATAAATATAATCATATTTTTAAAATGCTGTTTTTTCCTACTATGAATAGACTAGCTATAAACTACATAATTTTATTTTCCTCCTTAAAGTGTCTATACTATTTTTAATAGAGGAGCCAGTTCTTCTAAAGTACTCCTTTGCAAACCTTTCTAAGTAAATTTCTAAATGCTTTCTTTGATCTCTTAAGTTTTCCTTTTATTTCCTTTGATTTTGAGTTCCTATGGCTTCCCCCATACTTAGCTTGCTCTTGTCTATTATCTCAAAGGTACAAATGGGGCTGAAAACAAGGCAGGTTGAAAGTCTACATATGATACAGCAATACTTCTTTTTTAGAAAATACATAGAACAATAGTTAAGTTTTCTACTCCCTCAGTTGTGCTTCCAAAAAACTATGTGTTACTGAACTTGAACTGTGGTACTACCAAAATCTACTCTAGTATATTCTTTAAAATCCTTTGGGTTATTTCTAAAATAACCTTTTGGCTTAAACCATGTCTTAATCATACTGATACATAGTGCAGAGAAGTTTATAGAGGGCCATTTTAATAAGAAAAAAGGCCTAATAAGATAGCTACCAAAAAATAAAAGTTGAATAGGATATCTGCTCCATGGATTTTACAGCTAATTTTAATCAAGTTATTGTATGAAAAAAAGTACACGAAACATGAACAGTAACTGTTTTAATTGTATGATTACAACTGTCTTCATTTGCTTACCTATACATTTTCTATAAATCACAAGTAATACTTTTGTTAAAGGATAAAAACTTTGTTTTAAAAATACGTAGAAGAGGGGTTCCCTGGTGGTCTAGTGGCTAGGTTTCGGCACTCTCACCACCGCAGCTTGGGTTCGCTTCCCCGTCAGGGAACAGAAAAAAAAAAATAGTAGAACATGTAGTTAAATATAGTAGATGAAAGCTATTCCACTTACTCACCAAACCTCATTTAAATGATAAGAAATGGCATTAAAGTGAGACAAAGAAAGATTTGAATTCAATTTTAGAAGATGGAAAAAAGATAAGCAAACTGCTATTTCATAGGCAACTTGGGAAACAAGTGTGCAGCGGAGAAAGGACAGCTAAGTAGCAAGCTCATTTGTGCCCAAGAGCCACAGAAAGAATAAAAGGATGAGAATCAATAATTGGAAGCTTCAGGTTCCTCTGAAGCTACAAACAGGACTTGATTAAAAGAAACATTTGTCTTCATAGACACCATTTCTAAAAATAGCTAAATTATCTATCCCTCTAGGAGAAGACTAGAGGTTTTCTATTTGGTTTTCTGAACTAAAGAAACCCCTAAACAAAGGGTTATGAAGGAAAGCTGAAGAAAGGGGTACAATATTTAAAACAGGAAGATTAAGGTAAATTCTATATTGAGTAGGAAGACTCCCACTCACACCCCAATCTGATACCATTTCCTACCCAAAACAACCAAGGCTCCTCAGAGAAATGCTGATTCCAGGGCTAGGGCAGGTAAGGTATATCAGGTCAGACAATTAAGTTTGTGAATTCATCCTAGAAAAAGTGCTACATATCTCACTGCTGAATATCACAACGGTCACCTTCAAAGTACTCCCCTCGGGAAACTGTGCGCTAACACCAACGCCTATTCCACCCTTTAAAGCACTTTTGGAACTCCCTTTCTGAAATGGCCATCAGAGCTGTCATCGTACCTAAAATCTGACAAGTTTGCAAACTTGCCACTGTGCACTTACGTTGGCAGTGCTGTACAAACTATTCATTAAATGTCATAGCCTTGCTAAGTTTGTATAGTATGGTGCATAGCTTCCCAAAGGGGGTACTTCGAAGGTGACCATTGTGATATTCAGCAATGAGGCATGCAGCACTTTTTCTAGGATGAGTTCATGAAATTAATTGTCCAACTTCATATGACAAACACAGAAAATCTTGAACCTAAAAGTAAGGAAGTGCTTTGGGGATGTGTGTGTGTGTGTGTGAGGGTGGGGGTGGGGGTGGTTATGGGGGCATGTCAAAAGGACCAAGGATCCAGCTTGAAGGAACTTCAGTTAGCCAAAACTAGGACAATTTGATCATCAAAATACGTTAACTAGTGACAGATTATAATCCATTGGATAAATATGAGTCCATTCTGTTAACAAATAGGACAAAAAGAGGCGGCTTTTTTTTTTCCTTTTTAAACAATAGAATGCTGACTGTGAAAGGACTTCATAGAGTTGGAAAAAAATCACCATTCTGGCAACCATTATAGAAAGACTGGATGGGGCAGGCAACATATATGGTTGCTAAGTCAAAAGGCCCTCTCACCTGACCTCCAGACTTTTACTCAAATTGCCTCCTCTATTATCTTCTCTTGAATGGCTAAGATGTATCTCATCATATCCAAAAGTGACCATCTGATTTACCTCAAGAAACTTCTCCAGAATGAGTATCTGGAATATATGAAGAACTTTAATAACTTAAGAAAACAAATAGAAACAAAAGATTTGGACATATTACCGAAGAGATAAAATTAAAGGCAGATGAAAAGATGTTTAACATCATTAGTCATTAGGAAAATGCAAATTGAAACAATGAGCTATCACTGTACATATACCAGAATGGTTAAGATTCAAAAAAAAAAAGCAAGTGCTGACAAAAATGTTGAGCAACTGGAATTCTCAAACACTCTTTCTAAGAATATAAAATGGTACTGCCACTTTGGAAAACAGTTTGGCAATTTCTTACAAAGTTAAACCTACATTTACCATATGACCCAGGAATCCCATTCCTAGGTATCTATGTAAGAGAAAAAAAAAAAAAGGTATGTTTACTCAAACCCTATATACAAATATTTACAGTAGTCTTACTTATGGTAGCTCAAAATGGAAAACAAATACATATCCATTAAGTGGTGATAGATAAACTGTGGTTCATCTATACAGTGGAATAGTACTCAGTAATAAAAAGGATCAAGTTGGAGATATAAGCAACAACATGGACAACTCAAAAGCATTATGCTAATGAAAAGCCAGACACAAAGAACTACTACTGTATGATTCCATAATATTCTGGACAAGGCAAAACTACAAGAACAGTAGTTTGGCCAGAGGTTGGGAATGGGGAGATAACTGGCTGCAAAGGGGTAGAAGAGAACTTTCTGAGGTGATGGAAATTATCTATATCCTAATAGTTGTAGTGATTACAGGACTGTATACATTTATTTGTGAAAACTATTAACTGTATACTTTAAAAGGGTGAATTTTACTGATATAAATTATACCTCAATAAATGTGATTTTTAAAAAGGCACAACACGTCCTTTTTTTTTTTTTTTAATACCAACAGGGGATCAAGGATAAAACAATCTTAAAACAATCTGACAGGAACATGCAGGAAGCATATAAGAAGTTAACTGTTTATACACATACACACACACACACACACACACACACACACACACAGAGTGAAACAGAACCACTTGGTAGAAGGAATACACTTATAGGAAATTCATGAGAATCTGTTCAACTATGACATGCCAAATATCCTGACCTGCATCTTTTCCCCTTGTAATAAAAGGCTTTGCCAGCTTCTCCTATTCTTTTCTTAAACTGCAGGCTTTATTTCCGATACAAACATTTCACAAAATAAAGAAATTTGAGTGCCTAACTGTATGCCAAAAACTGTGCAAGTGTTTTCATGTTATTTCATTCAATACACATAATCATTCCATACTTAGATCTTATCAGCCTATCTTTAACCAGTTAAGGAAGGTAAAGCTCAGAAAAATTTAGTAATCTGTCCAAAGGTACCTATGGCCATAACATAAGAAGCAGAGCCAAGATCTAAATCCAGGCTTGACTTCAGAGGCCCTGAAAAATATTTTAAAGCACTTTGGCTATTAAGATAAAAAGCTAAATAAAAACTGGTGTATGTAAAGCTTAGAAGACCTGCAGAAAAACAATGAAAACAAGTCTCTTACTATTTCAAGTGGGCAAATCTAGAAAATCATGTATATTCCTTGTTTTAAGGAATCTTGAATGCTAAAATACATTCATAATTATTATTGAGATTTAATAGAAGACATTAATAATAGTAAATTAAAAATTTTAAAGAGTTGCTTTATAAACATTTACCAGTTGGGTTCCTGCAAGTCTTATATGAAATAAAATGCATCAATATACATTTTTCCTATGGTCAGTGACATACGATGAAATAATAAACACCAGATGGGAATCAGGAGACTTGGGTTCTAGTCTTAACTCTGATGCTTTGTGTTAAAGGTTTAATTGTGTGCTCCTAAGTTTATGTGTTAAAGCCCTAAACCTGTCTACCTTTGATTGTGATTTTATTTGGAAACAGGGTAACTGAATATGTAATTTAGTTAGAACAAGAGGTCACTGTGGAGTAGAGCAGGCCCCTAAACCAATCTGACTGTTGCCCTTATAAAAAGGGGAAATTTGGACCCAGATACACACACAGGGAGAATGCTGTGTGAACATGAATGCAGAGATTGGGGTAATATACATCTATAAGCCAAGGAACACCAAAGAATGCCAGCAAATTACCGAAAGCAAAAGAAGGAACCAACTCGGACAACACTTTGTTCCAGACTGCTATTCTCCAGAATTGTGAGACAATGAATTTCTGTTCCTTAAACTGCCCAGTTTGTGGTACTTGGTTATGGTAACCCTAGCAAACTAATACATTTTGTAATTACATAATTTGGGTAAGTTATTTCAACATTCTAGGTTCTACATTTCAATAGGTATCCTTTTTTTATATTTTCCCTCTTCCAAAACTTATCAAATATTTGCTACTACATCCAAATTATTAAAGTTCTATTATTAGAGTTACATTCAAGTTGTCTAAGATAGAAGACAGTATTTCCAAATAAACTGTTGGACAGATACTAGTTTCTCAAGGCATAAATTTTATTAAATGTAAGATTCTTAATTTCTTTAGAAATTCACTGGCAAATGCTCCTCAAATTAGAATTATCAACTAGTATCTTACCAAGTTCTTGTACATGTTGCATATGCCTTCCTCTCTTTCCTTCAGTTCTTACTGATACAGTTCAATATAGCAAAACTGCACACTTGATAAAAGGCATCTTCTTGGCTTTCTCACTAATCTGGGAGTTCCTCATATAGAGATTATTCATGGCAATACTCACCTTTGGTGATGTCCAATTTGATGAACACTGTTCTATAACGTAACATTTTACTTTATAATTCTACACTCAAAAACTTTTTAGATCTGACTACTCTTTAGCACTTTAAATTTTTTAAAATTCATTTTTATGGTTCTCTTCAATTTTGAGTATTTTCTTTCCTTGCTTTTACATCTCTTTTGACTTCTTTAAATTTGCCAGGATCTTCCAACTACTTCTCTTCTAACCTCTACTTTGCCTAAAAGCTATTTGGCTTTAATTTTCTTTTTAATATAACAAAAAAAATTGTTACTACCTTTCAGTTTTCCTTCTGAAAATAATAAAACACAAAATTAGTTAATAAATTTCTCTATAACCAACCTATGTTAAGAATTATAGGAATTCCATTCATTTGGTAACTAGAGAAGTTCTACAAGATATTTGGTATACAAAGTCAGATACCTAAGGTGAGATTTAGGAATACAAAATTTAGGCATACCAATTTGGAAGACATTACTAGTATTCACTTCCATGAAATCAAAAATCTCTACTCACTTAATTCCTAAAACATCTTCTAATCTCAGTAACTGCAAATAAACCACTTCTTTTATCTTCACAGAGAGATCATTAGCAGTTTAAGGATCTGGTTGATGAAATATTAGCAATTAAATTTAAACATGGTATTAAAAAAAAGGAATAGACAAACCAAGAGTCCAGAAACAATTTGAAATACACATGGAATTGTAAAATATAATAAAGGTGACATTTCAAACCAGAAGGGAAAAGGTGAGTAATTCAATTAATACGAGTAATATTAAAATACATGGTTAGTCACTAGGAAAAAATAAAAATCTAAATCCCCACATCACTCCTTACACTAAAAAATAACTCCCACAGGAATCAAAATTCAAATGTAAATTGCAAGCGAATATATAGCTATATTTATTTAAAGTAATAGTCTTGGAAGGGAAATACCTATCTAAACATAACTAAATATGGAAGCCATAAAGAGAAAGATCAATAAGAGTATGTAAAAATTTTAAGTGTCTATAAGGCTTAAAAAAGACTATAAAAGAGGAAGAAACAGACCAACGACAACCTGGGGAAACATCTGCAGCAAATAAGTCAAATGGCTGATCATCGTAATATAGAGAGTTTCTACAAATTAGTAAGGAAAGAAATGTGAAAAGATGAACAAGCAATTATAAGAGGAAAAAGAAATATAAATGGGTTATAAACATATGAAGTTACTCAACCTCATGTATAAAAAAATGCAATTTAAAATAAGTTACTACTTTTATCTAGCAGTTTTACAAATACTTTAACATTTGCCAAAACCCAGTGCCTTCAAATACTTGAGGGTATGGAGAAATAGAAACACTCATAACACTATTGTTAGGAATAAAAAGTGGTACTCTTAAAAGAGCATTTGACAATAACTATACAGAAATTTATATGTTTGTTCCAACAGTGTTTATAGTAAAACAAAATTAGACATTGTCCAAATGTCCAAGAACAGGGAAGGGGCAAATAAGTAAGATATGATACACATGCATACAATTCAAGAGAATATACTAGTTAATGTCTAAGACACATTAAAAAAAACAAGGTGCAGAACAATAGGTTTAGTATGATACTATTTGTGTAAATGAAAACAGAGGCTATAAATAAATAAATACTTACATAGGCATACAAATTTTCTAGAAGGACAGACCAAAATTTAACTGGTTATTTTTTGAGTGCAGGACTAAGGTAAAGAGAAGCATTTACTTTACAAATCTTTTCATGTCATGGATTATATTTTTACCATGGGCATTTTATTTAAAAATAAAGAACAGTTTAAATACTCTACATACCTTGTTTTTGAATGAAGAAATACAATGAACATATATAAGAGAGCATCTACCACATGGCAAGTTTTGTAGCAGGGACTGGGTCTTAAGCACGTAACTATTTAAAATCTATAATTAACTGAAACACTCAACTCTCTTTCTAAAACATTATTCTTCATACAGATAACTCATATTTTACAAAGTGAAGTATTGTTTTTCTGCCAACACATTTTCCAATTCCTTCACATCAAGAATTTCCAGGTAACAAATAAATTCTCACAGGAAATACTTCATTGCTTGAAAGTATTTCACCCAATTATTTTATTGGTGAAATAGAATATAATGTGAATAAAGAAAGAAGGATTTGATTGTTAAACTAAAGTAAGAGTGAAGTTAACAATGAATTAGGTCCTATCTGAAAAGGTGCGGGGGGGGGG